>BQNB010073570.1:12725-29769 GCA_026074375.1 Tanacetum coccineum
CTTTATAAAAACCTTGTTTTTATGTATTATTAACTTAGTAGTTTACTATAAAAACTCTTAAAAACACATTTGACACTTGTGGTACTTATAATAAAGTCCAATATCATCCCTAGTCCTTGTAAATTCATTGCAACAAGTTCAACCCTTTTACTTTCATTACTTTCATTTGTATTTACATTAGATAACTTTAAAACCCTAATTAGTCCTTAAACATGTTTATACTTAAACCATAAGTTAACATCTTTATAGATCTATTTTTCCATGATATTTATAACATTAGGACATGAGAATAAGTGTATAAATTGATAAACTCAAATAAAAACCCATTTTACACATTTAAAAGTCATTAGTGGTGATTTAGCCGTAAATAACATATAACACATAAAATCACAACAAATAAAAGTATGAAGGAATTAAGAAAACCTTAGAGATGATTTAAGAGATGAGAAATAAGTTCTAAACCCGTGTTTAGATTCAAAACCAAAGCTTTAAACCCTAATCTTGCAATAACTTCTTAAAACCCTTTCAAAGCTTAACCAACCCTTGAAACCTTCTTAGAATACCTTAAGGATATGATGTGTATATGCTTGTATATTGATATAAAATCAAGCAATGGATTTAGTTTGGGGAGGGTTTTGAGCCGTGAGCTATTAAGGAGACAAGAGAAGAGTTTTTGTGATTTTTTGTTAAGTGTTTATGAAAGAAAGAGTGCATGCATGCTATTTATAGTGAAAATATCTAATTAACCTAACCATGGTCACTTTCTAACCCTTGCACAAGGTTAATTAGTCAAGTGGTTCATGGTGTAAGAGTTGGTTCCCTATGATCTTTCTTAACTTAGATATTTTGAGCAAGTTGATAATTCTTGGTCCTATCCTTGAAAATTCGGCCACATAGGCTCCCATGTGATGTTATATTGATTATTTTGGGTATTGGGTATAATCGTGGGTATTCGTTTAAGCGTAGTTAGGTTTTGGTGCTTCCGGGAATGCCGAAACGCGTTTTATCGCGAAACGTAAGCATTTTACGTAGCCAATAAAAATAAGATGAACAAAGTTATTAATTATCCTCATAATAATCATATAACACTTGCTTGATGTAAACATTTAATTGTTTAATGCCCGTTTACATTGAATGGTCATTTTTAGTTTACGCGATTTAACTTAACGTTTACGGTTTAAGAGCAAACGCGTAAAACCCTAAAAATAAATTGTGCATTACATAATGTCGTACAATGACCTAAAACATGAGGTGTTATAAGCAAACTAGCACGTCCATCTCGTCTACAGAGGCTGAATACATCGCCATGTCTGGTTGTTGTGCCCAAACCCTATGGATGCGGTCTCAATTATCGAATTATGGCTTTGCATACAATCATATCCCTCTATATTCTGACAACAAGAGTGCCATAGCTCTATGCTGTAACAACGTCCAGCACTCCAGGTCTAAACACATCGACATCTGACATTATTTCATCAGAGAACAAGTGGAGAAGGGAGTGGTTGAGTTGTATTTCGTGAGGACAGAGTATCAACTGGCAGACATATTCACTAAGGCACTGCCTAGAGAACGATTCGAATTCATTCTCCCGCAACTTGGCATGAAGATTATGAAGCCAAAGACACTTAAACGTCTTCAGGATGATAAGGATGAGTAACGGATTTGCTTCAAGTATCCTATGTAAATATGTACATATTCATCATCAAAAAGAAAATACAAAAATATAAAACCCACAAAAGATCACATTTTTTATCAGACAACAATTGTTCAAAAGTTCTATAATGCGTTCTATAATGCCTACTGACAATAATATCAACAACAACTGGTCATTTCAAACATCATACGACCACGATTTTGGCATTAAAAGACAACAATTGTTCGAAAGTTCCAAGGACCCTAAGCAAGCTATTGGAGAGACAATTAGAACATCAACAAGGCATTATGTACTATATCTAACTAAAACCTACAAAAAATCCATAAAAATCAGAAAATCTAAAATTCCAAAAATAGTTTTTTTTTCAAGACATGTCTTTCGTTTATCGATAATATTTACAGACCTAGAAATGTCATTCAATAATGACACAGGCCTTTAAATGAAGCTCGAACGGAAGTTCAAACTTTTCAAAACATGTCTAAATGGCTTGCAGTTATTTTAGACTGTAACCCGTTTTTTAAATTGAGGAAAGTATGTCGCCAAAAAGACGGCTGTTCCTAACAATGGGTGATTAAGTTCTCCCGGGCATGGATTACTTTATATCCATGCAACTCCGATCTAATGTACGCTTCACTGCATTATTTCTTGATCAAGAAGAGAAGTCTTCTTTTTTATCCAAATGATTTTCCGTCCATGATTCTTTAGAAAATTATTTTTGTTTTTCATGGTGGGAAAGTATTGTGTGAAAATCACTCGGACCTGAATTTCTCAAAATTTGACACTCAATCAACGACTACAGCTCTTTAAATAGAAAACGAGTCATTGATTTAGGGGGAGAGTATTTTTCAAATTTATGACATCTAACGGGCATGTTTTATGCATCATATAAATAATTGTGAAAGGTTTTGTTTTGTGTCATTTCTAAAAGTCCAACCTATGTATAATAAGTACCCCATCCTCTCGAATCTCTCCTGCCAAAACTCGTATCAAAATATCTCATATAGTCTCTAACTCAACGCAACTAATAGTGCAGCTTTTGTCACAAGTTACTACTTGTGCAAATGTATCGCCCACCTCTCAGAGCTTAGTCACCTCTAGAACTAACATCTAGATCAGTCGCCACGTGTATAGCTACCGAAAAAACTTGATCTTGTTAATTGTGAGTGGTTGCCCGCGGTGTGGTTCGTTTCAGTTTGTGTACCTCTTGGGGTGGATGTGTAAGGTTGTTGTGAGTGGGTGACTTTGATCATGTAATTTCAAGATAGAACGGTCACATCTCGTCTCACTCTCTCTCAGATTATACTGTAGGGAGCTTTGATCAAGTTATTGACAAAATCGGTCGCATTATGCTCGTAGAACATTGATGTTTTCTACTCGCTCCTCCAATAAGTCTCCGTGTAAGCATAACTCGAATTGTCGTATAGAGTATTGGCGTGGCATAGTTACAGCGTTTTAGTCCGTCCACTGCCGGATCTTGTCGTGTTTAAGACTTAGATGTGAAACAATCATATACGCTGTCTAGTGCGAAGATATGACATGGACTTAGTACGTTACTATGTATAGTTGACACCCTGAAGAGTGGACTCTCTAGGTTGATCTCTAGTGTTTACCGTTTCGTATCAGACTATTGTCTATCGCCAACATATGCTGCGCCACACTCGGACTGAGTACGCTCTTTCTGCTAACTTCACCCCCCCCCGCTCCAACCTACATACATATGCTGGCTCCACGTCCCTACCCCCCCCCACACGTGAGCCGTGGTCCCGAAAAGAAGCCGCTCGCGTCCTCCCATCGCGCGCCACCACCCACCAATCTCCCCGCCGCGCTGCGCGCCCCCCCCTTACGGGCCCTCCGAGCTTTAGGAGCATAGAACATTAAGTCATAGAGCTGGTCTTTTAATTTGAAAACCCTTGATATGTAAGTTCTTGATTATGTGCCTTTGTTGACGCATTCTTGGTTGCGGTTTGCTTAGGAGTTCTTGATTGCGACTTGATATTGAAGTTCTTAGTTGCGTTTTGCTTATGATATTCTGATTGCGTTTTGCCAGTATATTCTTGGATGCGTTTTGCTTAAGTTTCTTGATTGCGTTTTGGTTGAAATGTTCTAGGGTGCGTTTTGTATTATATACTTGATTGCGTTTTGGTGAGTTAAATGGTTGTTGCGTCTTGCCTGAATCTTGCCTTTGCGTTTTGCCTGAAAGATATCGTTGCGTTTTGATGTATGACATTATGCTCAGTAGGACAAAACGCAATTAATTTTTTTCAGAATGTTGCGTTTTGATTATATTTGAATAAAATATTCCTGCGTTTTGTCTTAGTTGCGTTTTGCCTGTTGCGTTTTACCTGTTGCGTTTTGCTGCTTGCGTTTTGATGGATTGCGTTTTGTTTGTTGCGACTTGTCTCTTGCGTTTTACTTTACTGCGTTTTGTTTATTTTACAAAATATTCATTGCGTTTGTGTGATTGCGATTTGCTGAATATCTGCGTTTTGTGTCTTGCGTTTTTGGTACTTGCGTTTTGTCCCATTGCGTTTTGCCTAGTATGTTTTAACCCCTGCGTTTTGTCTAGTACTACTTGATAACTGCGATTTGGTCTCTGTGGTGTGATCATTGAATTTGTCTTCCCTTCCATGAGTTAACCTCCGTTGACTCAAGAGTTGACCAAATCTGTTGACCACCACTTTAAAGATGATCAATGTGTCTTTTCTTGGACTCTATCCATAACTGACTTACTCCTGAGCAACTGCTCACATCTAAATCTTCTTTCGGTATGTACGTCTTTCTATGAATGTGACTGTGTAGATATAATGACTGATGTTGATGTTAATGCTCCTGCTGAACTAGCACCTACTATGGCACCACCCACTCGTACTGATGATCAAATCCTGCCTCACATCAAATTGGTACCAATAGGAAAAAGAAACTGCTATCTGGATGTTGATAGGCCGCAAAGCAACCCAATCTTTAAGATTGCGGTGGACCTTCTGAAGCACACCAACTTCTTCCGAGCTTTCACTGCTTCCTCGGCAATTCCAGCAATCTACATTCAGCAGTTTTGGGACACTATTCGATACGACAAAATCGCCGGGGGTTACAAATGTCAATTAGATGAGCAATGGTTCGATCTCTCAAAAGACACCCTCAGAGACGCCCTTCAGATCACACCAGTCGACAGAAACAATGCATTTTCTTCCCCTCCAACTCCTGATGCTCTTATCAAGTTTGTCAATGATCTGGGTTACCCGAAAGTTGTCAGACACTTATCTGATGTCGTGACTAATGACATGTTTCAACCATGGAGAGCACTCACAACAATCATAAACTTGTGCCTTACAGGAAAGACTTCAGGGTTTGAGAGACCAAGAGCTCCAGTGCTGCAGATCCTTTGGGGTGTCATCAATCGAGCCCATATCGATTATGCAGAAAGAATGTGGGAAGAATTCACCCAATCCATCCATACGTTCATTGAAGACAAAAAGAATCTTGCTCAGCATACTCAGGGAAAGAAGAAAGCCACTCTTATTGTGATCCCGAGTATAAGGTTCACCAAGCTGATCATCCATTACTTACAAAGCAAGCACAAGTTCCACGCGAGACCAGGTTCTCCACTTCATTTGCCTAATGAAGAACCTGCTCTTGGATATCTCAAGTTCAGCTCTAAGGGAACCAAACGGGAAGTCTTTGGGATGCCTATTCCGAATGATCTCGTCACGGATGACATTCGAGGTAAGCAATACTACAATGATTATCTGGAGAAAGTTGCAAAGCATCAGAGATATCTTGCTGGTGAAGATGTTAGTGATCCTGACTCTCCGGCTCCCAAACCAACTAAGGGGGCAAAACCGAAAACAACCAAGAAGCCAACCTCAACTCAACAAACCAAACCCAAAACTAAACCTTCAATTGCTAAGACCACTAAATCAACTCCATCTCAACCACCCAAACCCAAACCTGCACCTGCTAAGCCTCAGGAGAAGAAAAGAAAGCGGGCTTTGGACGCAGCTGAAGCTCCATCTCTAGCTAAACGTTCTAAAGCGGGTAGGGTATCAAAGAAGAGAACGCTTCAGTTGAGAGATGAGTTCATAGATGAAGGGGTTCCTGCGACAGAACCCAGGGTTGATGATGAAGAAGCTATCGTGCAAAAGGTTCTGGAAGAAAGTATGAAGGATGCTTACCCTGCTCATCGGGGACCACTACCTCCTGTAGTGTTCAGGGAACCTGACTCTGGGAAACTTCAACCGCTTCCAGAGGTTCAGGGCAAGGGCAAAGAAAAGGTAGGGGAGGAACAAGCTGCGCAAGTTCTACTCAACCTTCAGACTCCCAAGAAAAAGAACCCTGCTGAACAGTTCATCTTTCAGAGGCGCACTCCTGCCACAGCAGAACCCTCTGGTCTCGTTGAATCTTCGTCACTATATGCGGAACTGGGTCTAACTGACAGTGGGACGGAGTCAGATGAGGAAGTGTCTCCTGAGATGAATGCACAAGGTCAAGAGGAAGGCCAGGGTGGAACAAACCCTGGTGATGCTGGCGTGTCTCAGACACCATCAAGTCATGTGGTTCACGCTGGACCAAACCTGGATCACATGGACTTAGGAATCGCTGAAGCCTCATCACAACCTAACACAGAGCAAATGGATGACGAGTTCACTGCTACCGCTTATCCAAAGGTTCAGGAGAACCTTAAACTCCCAACTGAAGGTGAGGTGAGACTTGAGGAACCTGCTAGCTCCGCTGGAACCCTGTCCTCTATGAAAAACCTCGACAAGGATCTCAGCTTTACAGATCAGTTCCTTGTAGAGAAGTGACAGGAAGACGAACCAGAAAAGACCAATATTGAAGCAGAGGTCCAATCTATGGTGACGGTTCCCATTCTTCAGGATACCTCGTCTGTCCCGTTAATGACCACTCCAGTGATAGATATCATCTACCCTCAATCCGATTCCATAACGGTTCCCGCATCTATGCCTACAACAACAGCAACGGCCACTGAAACAACAACAACAACAACAACAACTGTTTCACCACCACCACCTCAACCACAACAAGAAGTCTCAACATCGATCTTAATTCAGACGATTAGTCAGCTGGAACATAATATAGCAAATCTGGTGGAAGCAAATCAAGCCCTAGAGGAAAGGCTAGACAAGCAAGGGAACATGATCCACCAATTGGAGACTCAAGACTTACCTAGATTGATCAGAGAGCAGACAGTGGAATTTATAGACTCGTAGGAGATTGACCGAAAAATCAAAGAATCGGTAAAAGAGGTGGTTACCGCATCAGTTCAGCATGCAATGAGAGCCCCTCTTCATGCTCGCTTCAAGGATCTCCCTACGTCTGACATGAAGGAGATTCTGCTTTAACCCATGTTGGAGGAGAATTATGATAAGGGCCACGAGGATCACAAGATGGCTTATGAAGCATTACAAAAGTCTATCATTCGTGATGAAAGTGAGACATTTGATGCAGACAAGGCTGAGGAGCGAACAAAGAAGAAAAGTAAGCAGGATTCACCGAAAACCCCGCTTGGGTCACCACCCACACCACCTCCTCCTCCACCACCGTCTGGTGTATCAGGAGCTTCCGGCACAACAAGAGCCTCTGATTCCGCTCAAGATCCATGATTTGCAAGTTTTACACACGTAAAATATATATATAAAATATAACCTTAAGAGAAATTAAGAAAATTACCAAGTTACCCTTGATAAAATTCACTCTCAAAAAAATATATAATATAATATAAAATACGTATATTAAACCGGGTAAGTATGATCACCCGGGTCGTTTCCCCAACGACTAGTGAAATTGAAACCACGTTTTAAGTTCGGATCCTGATTTGAATGAAGCAAAGATATTTGATTTGGAAAGATTTAAAATAAACAATTAAATAATTACGGAAAAGCAACTATTAAGCAAATGGACTGAAATTTAACCCTAAAAATGTAAACTAGAATTTCACTAAATAAAGAAAGAGTGCCGAAAATTATTAAAAATAAAAGCCCTAATTTTTATCTTTTTATAAAAGTTTAATTAAACTAATTAAAACTAACCCTAATTATTAATTAAAACTAATTAAGGCTAATTAAGAACTAACTCAGGGACTAACTGTGAAAGAGTCTTAAGGATTAACGGGCTAAAACATTTAACGGGCAAGGATTAACTGGAAAACAACTAAAATTGAAAAACTACAGGAATGGTCCCTGAGGACTTACCCCGACAACAAACTAAGTCCAATTATAAGCTTAAATTCTAAAAGTGCTTATCACTAAAAACTTAAAAGAGCAAAGTTGTAAAGGAAGCTAGGGAGAACAACTTTAACAAAAGCACTATAGTCTGAAACTCAAAGATAAGCTCTAAAAGAGCTTCTCAATAAGCTGTTACAGAAACTAGGGGTTTGGGCTATGTTTTACTAAAACAGCTTTAATAAGCTCAAATTAAGCTTAATGTGAAAAAGGAAAAGTGTTCTAAGAAGCTTATGATGTGCTTATACTATGAATGCAAAGAAATCTAAGCTAGAAGTACTTTTAAACAACTAAAATTGAGCATGAACTAAGCAAACTCAGAAAATAAGCAAGATAGCACAAAATCCAAATGAGCTTAAAAGCTTAAAAAGCTAAACTAGACTCTAAAACTTTAAGGACTTATTAAACTACTTATAATCTATCTAATTAAGCTATAAAATCTAGACCCATAAGCTAAATTAACAAATTAAAACCTTAAAATTCCTAAGTACTGTTTTTGGCTTTTTAACTTTTTGACAGCAAAAATAAGCTATGTAAATAAGCTAGAAAATGAAATCTAAAACTTATTCTATATTAAGCTATAGCTAATCTTAGCCCTACTTGAATTTAGGATCCTAAATCCTATTCTTACTTAACTAAAAATTAAGCTAAAGGTGGCAGTACTAACTTGTGACAGCAGTACTAACTTTTTAGTTAGTACTGGTAGTGTAAAGTATCAGCAATACTAACTTTTTGTTAGTACTGGTGCCCTTTGAACAAATGTAACTACAGCAAATTGATGAAGCCTTAGACTATCGGGTCAAGGAATTCAAGGTTAACAAGGTCAATCCGGGGTTGAATACCAGGTTCTGGACCACGAATGATGTGATCAAGAGCAAGCAGTTCATGTTTGCTATTCAGAAGAGGCTAAAGCTCAGGCGAATCTTTCGAACTTGGAAAGCTTTGTTGGTGGACGAATACGAGAAGGAGACTACATACTTCTTCAGAGAGCTGAATGATCACATCTTCTTTGTATATTTTAGTACTTCTTGTGTAGTGTAATAGTACTGTATATTGTTCATATTGTACATTCTTAGTAGTGGTTTGTAAGGTGACTCTAACAGACCCTCAATCGTTGAGGAGGAGGAGTTCCTTTATCAATAAACATTTAATCGAACCATATTTTCTCCTAATTTTTCTAACTTACTTAAATCAATTGAGATCCTAAATCTCAACGGGTTTGACATTTTTGATCGGGGGAGAGAATGTGATTTAAATATAAAAATATGATAAAAAATGTGATCTTTTGAACTCAAGTGTAGGCTCTTTCCCATAATGTTGATATAACCTTTTCGAATATCGATGCACATATTGAGGGGGAGCGAATGGTGTATGATGGATATTGTGTAAATACCAAAGACCGACCCTGTAATTACTTTATTAGAGTTATAAGGATGGTAAGGTTAGGTACTCGATCCCACGATCCCGCCAGAGCCGGAGGGATCTACCCAAGGACAACCCACTAGTTAGTGTAGAAGTCCTTAGGTATGATTATAAAAAGGTAGTAATGTGAGAATAATGGGAATAGTGCGGATGAGATTGTGTAGTTACTTGACACTCCCACATGGTTTTTTTTAGTAATGAAAATTCGTGTAAGCACTGAAGGGGTTGAAGATATGAAAAAAGTAATTGCTAAGATAAAGGGTGAAAGGAAAGCAAGCTCCTTAATTAATTTAGCAGAAACTGGGTCACTTAAATATGTTGTCGGATTCACTTGTTGTTTGCTAACATTAAAGACAAGTATCATGGACCAAGTGTTACTGCACAAACATCATAGCCACTTCAAGATCCCTCAAAGGATTCTTGTTTCACTTCTCACAGAGATCAATACAGTTCTATCGTCTCTCTCACTCCGAGTTAGATGATATTGAAAAGGTAGCAGTCCCCTCCAGCTTCCGACTACCAAAAACCAAAAACGCACTATTGAGTCTAGAGCCATGAGATCATCCAAAAATCTCATTAGGACACTAATACAAATTGTGCTTGTTTTTCACACACTGTGACAACAAGTAAAGATCTTAAGAGTCCTACACATTATCCTCGTGGTATTGCCAGAACATCCGAGTGATGCGTAAGTACTCACAATGAAGATGGAAATCCTTCTAGAGCCAACATCAAACAAGCTCTTGGTAGGTGACATGTGAGATCCATTATGGATTAAACTTGTGACAAATGGAAAGCAACGATGGTGCGATTCTTTATGAATCAAACTTGTTCCAAGCAGTGAATTGACGAATAGTTTTTGAAAAATCTTTCGATGTGCCCAACAACTGATTTTCTAGCACATTGACTGTGTATATCTTTCAAAACAAATGTGTTTCTGATGAAATTGGATTTTGTGATAAAAAAAAACACTCTCGATGTGTCACAAAAATACTTTTTCAAGTGACACGTCGATTGATTTTCAAATCAATTTTTCTCTTTAATCAGTGAGATAGTAACTAACCGATTCACTCTTATCGTGATGTCTGCTTTGAGACGTTCTGATAAAGAGAACAGGAAAGTATGGTGATTCTGATGGCTATACATCTGATGATCCGATACTTATACTAGAAATCCTATCAAGGAGATTCATCTTAAGATGAATCTACCTGATCACAGGTCGATCCTCACGGATCCGAAGGTTAATCCAACCAGACTCAGGCGAATGACAAAGCCATGTTAGCCCACAAGCTTTATTGTTAACTGTTTTATTTCAGGATCAAGTAAAGATGGAGATGGAGATACCTCGTTCCAGTGGAGTCAATTCACAACCCCATTCTCACACTTAATGTTTCTAATTAATGACATCAAGATAACTGAAAGACCTACAACACAGCTTCCGCAACTGTGAGAAGTAATATCATGATCAAGAAAAGTGTGAGCATGCAGGTCCAAGGTCACAACATCACATGAAGGCAATATTCCTTATCAAAGATGATTAAGAGATTTACAGTGGATGATGATCTCAAAAATGCTCAAAGATCAGACAAGCTTAAGGAACAAAGCTCAAAGATCACTACGTAATGTACAAAGAAATCAAAGAATGAAGAATCAAAAACTACGAGCTAAAGACAGAAGGTCAAAGATTTAGACTGCAAGAATTCAAACTATATTTTCAGGGGTGACCTCCCTTAGGGGGAGATTGTTAGGTTTAAGAAAAAGACTCGGTCACCCCATGTACTATCTAGAATAGCATAGTTCGTAGTTGAATTGTAAGTGTATGACTTATGGTGTTGGGCCGGGTCTTTACCCATATGTTAGCCCACACCATAGCCCACTTAGGGGCAAAAAACTCATGTATTTAAACACCCTTTCTAGCCATGGGAAGGGTTGGATGTTCATTTTATCATATACACACACTAAGTGATTTTCTCTCTCTAAAACTTCCCACTTTCTCTCTCTAGAATCGGCCAACCATCATTTCTAGGCTTATATTGTGATATTCAATATACTACATCTAAGATCTAGCTCAATGTAAAACTAAAAGGAAGCCTTGAATTGCTTAACCATTCGGCTTATTCATTAAGCCTATAGCTTCTCTTTGTTTTCAAGAGCAACTTAGATTAGTACATGAGCTCCACTTGCTTTAGCTTTTAAAATCTAGTTTCTAAATACTCGTTTGGCATATTCACTCAAAAAGGAATTTCGGCCAAGTTTGGTTAATATTCCACTATTAATATCTGGCCACGTTTGATTTTAGTTTTGGGGCATGTATGATTTATTGAACTTTGTATGATTCTAAGTGGGCCTAGTGTTTAATGTAATTAGATTTGGTGAAATGAATTGGAATTCTAGATTGTTTTCTGTTAACAATTTATTATTTGCATTTTATGATTTTGGTACCGATCATCTCATGAGGCGTGGAGCTTAAGGGTTTATTTAGCTAGACCGAATTTGATTATTTGCTTTAGCTAAATAAATCGGGTGGTATTCGTTAAATTGCGGCTCTTCAAATTCGGTCTCATTTTCTATCCTTTTTCAATACATTAGTGTAGACTTAGTAATAATGTTTGGTTTTGCTCATTTTATTATTATGATTAGTGGGTAGTCTTATTTGTGCTTGTTAAGTGATAATTGTGAATTGGGAATTAAGTGTGAATTTAAAAAAAGGTTTAAAGATTAATACTTTGTCGGATTATTTAGATTTGTAAGTTGATTGTTTTAAGGGCAAAATTCGGAGAATAATCAAATTACACATCTAGTAATTATTTTCTTTTTAAGAGATCGTTTCAAATTAAAACAAGTTTTTTGTGAGATAAAAATATCTTTTCGAGGATTATTATTCCGTTTAATAAACTAAGATTCACTTAAGGAACTTTTCTCGTCACTTAGCAAGCATATTTGTCATTTATATCTTTTAGATCAATTTTAGTATAATCTTATAGTTTCAAACCTTAGAATTAATATTAGTTTAATTTTTAGTATAAAAATAGTTTAAAACCAAAACCAAAAACTTGAATGACAATCAAGCTAGATTTACAACTTGAACGTAGATTTTCATTCACCTCTCACCGAGGAAAACGATACTCGTGTTGAGTACTTTTTATTCTTTCTTAAGAATAATTTGTATGATACTTAGCTTGCGTATACGTATATGTATTTCTATAAATATATATACATTATATATATCTGAGGGTTTATTTGATGCGTGTAAAAACGACAATATCAAAATGGTGCCGCTGCTGGGGAGAGATGTAGCGGTTTTTACGGGATTGTTTGTGTTCGAGCCTTGAAGATCCTTTCTTCGAAAAGTTTATTTTCGTTCTTATAAAAAATATAAAAATCCAAAAAATATTTTTCTTTTTATTTTATTTTTCCTTTTCTTTTATAAATATTAAAAATAACAAAAATATTTTTATTAATATTATCTTTATAAAAAATTTCAAAAATAATCTTCTCTATCCTCTTATTCATTTAATTCTTATCTTCTTTACCCTCTTATCCGTTTAATTCTTCAACATGTCTTCATATAACTATTTTGGTTGCTCGTGGTGTGGAGGTCCGTTTAATGGTGGAAACTGTCCGGGCTGTAGCAGTATAGGGTCCGGAAATGAGTTGGTCTATGACCCAAATTCTTATTCTTATACTGACACGCCTACCTTCTTCAACCAACCTCCACAGTCCCAGACAAACTCTTGTGATTTTTGTAGTAACGATCATTATTACGGTTCCGATTGTACATCACGAGTCCCGCTTGTCTATGAGCCGGAACCGTGTAACAATAAAAAATATAGTGATAATTATTATCCACAAGATTCACGGTGTTTACCACAAAAACTTCTTTGTTGTGAGAACTGCGGGGGTCCTCATGCGACGTTTCAGTGTCAACCGATGAACCAAAATTTCAATTATTCTAATTCTTTCGGTTTTGATCAAATTAGACCCCCGCAACAGTACATTAATAGTCTGAATCAACTTAATAACGAACTTTATAAGATGGTGGAAGATTTTATGGAAAGAATGAATCAACAACGTGAGCAGGAGGCTTTACTTGCAGCTCAAAGAGAGCAAGAATTACTTGCCCAAAAGCAAGCAGCTCAGGAAAAGCAAGTTCCCTCACCAAATTCCGTCTTTCGTCAACATATTGAAGAAATGTATGGCACAAAAGTTTGTGAAGAGCAAAAGAAAAATATGGAAGATACGATGCTAGAATTGCTTGATGATTATCGACAAAAAGAGCTTTATTGTATTCATAATAATGTTGATGATTTAATTGAGAGTGCTTTTAATTCTAAAGTTCTCTTGATTAATTTGAATTCTCAACGTTTCGATATGGAAAAGCAGGAAGTTAAGAATATCATAGAGCATGCGACTAAACGTAGAACTCGTATTACGAAGTGTTTGAAGAATTTAAAGTTATTCACAAGGAGA
Source organism: Tanacetum coccineum (assembly GCA_026074375.1). Taxonomy (NCBI): domain Eukaryota; kingdom Viridiplantae; phylum Streptophyta; class Magnoliopsida; order Asterales; family Asteraceae; genus Tanacetum; species Tanacetum coccineum. Next base: position 26,511 of record BQNB010073570.1, read on the forward strand.
GCTCTATTTCTTTGAATAATACGCCTCAAATTTCTTTGGTTAATGCAATCACACACGACTTACCAACCGAAGAACCTGAGTACTCTCTAAATATGGGGGATGAGCATCTTAGCACTATTCTAGAAACGGAATTGGACGAAGTAATAAAGTTTAGTGTGGAGAACCTTGTTACAATCCTAAGTGAGTTTGAGGTTACGTCCGACAATGAAAGTGAGTGTGATATGCCAGTTTGTGATGATTTTACGACTTTTTGTTGAATCCTCTCTTTGATTCAAACGACGATTTCACCTCTAGTGATGACGAGTCACTTTCTGATGAGAACGTTCTGAAAGAAAATTTCAAAATTTATACGAACCCTTTTTTTGATGACGAAGAAATAATTTCTAGCAAGATAGATCTGCATTCCTTTAATGCCGAGTCTAATTTTATCGAATCTTTGCTTAATTGAGATACTTTGATTGATTCTTCACCTAAGTTTGATTATCTTCTCGAGGAGTTCTCCGATGAACTTGCTCATATCGATCCAATTCCACTAGGAAATAAGGAAGCCGACTTTTATCTAGAGGAAGAAATCCGTCTTGTTGAGAATTTATCGTATGATAATTCATCTCTACGACCGCCGGAAGACCGTAATTCTGAAAATGTTGATACGATTATCGAGTCTCCCTCCCCATCTCCTATCCCCGTCATGGATAGTAACTATCTTATGGAGGAGATCGATTTATTTCTTTCTTTCGATGACTCGATGCCACCGGGCATTAAGAACGACGATTATGACTCAGAAGGGGATATTCATTTTCTTAAAGAAATGCTTAGCAATGATTCCCCTCCCCTTCTCGAAAATGAGTCATCTAACCTTGATCATTTTAATGATCCGTCATCTTCTCGTCCTCCTCCGAAACCACCAGATGTTGAGATTTGCTTTGATTTTGAGCCCGATACGGGTGTTGTGACTACCAAAGTGGTGAAGGGTATTTCTGAACATTATGTTCTTATGCCTAATATTTTGCCCACCCTTCCCACCATTGATCCGGATTCGGACTTCACTCCTTCTCACGATTCCTTTGGATCCGGAAACACGATTTTCAATCCAGGGATATTCATTAAAGTCTAATCCGAGAGATTTTTATCACGGGATGAATTTTCTATCTCATTCATCCGTGATCCTTATTCTCCAGTGTTTGACACTTTGCTTTCGTTTTCGTCCAAAAATGAGGACAAAGTTTTCAATCCTGGTATTCTTTCTTCTCCTCTCTTATCTCATCGGGGAAAAATCACTTTTGATTTTTCTAAAAGCCCGATGATGATTTCTGGAGTGGACATTCCTCACTTGGATGTCTCATATCTCCATTTCTATCCTCCTTGACCAGCTTAAGTATGGGGGATCGAGTCAGGCTAGAGACTCGCACAAAAACAAGCGCTTCTCGGGAGGCAACCCATGTCTTTTCTTCTTTCTATTTTCTTGATTAATAAGTGAGTGTGATATTTTATAGCCCAAGTGTGGGGGCGTGCTTCTTTCTATGGTATGTGGTTTCTTTTTTGCAGGATTCTTTAAGATCATGAAGACCCGTGCTTGTTTTCAATCCTCCAATCATCCGATCTTTGATCTTCTACTTATTTTGGAATCCTTAATCCTGATCTTATATATTTTTGCTTCCCCTTTCACACTTAAAATTTTTTGCATTTGCCTTTTTCATTCCTAAGTGTAGGGGTAAAACCCGATATTTTTGAACATTGAGGCCAATGTTCTATTCTAAGTGTGGGGGGGGGGGGGATTTCTATCGAAATATGATCATACCTGTGCCTGTCTGTGTTCCCGCGCAACCCCGTTTTGACCAAAATTTTAAAATTTTTATTGTTTTATTATGATATATATATAAAAATAATAATAAAAAAATGAATGATGAAAATATAAAAATATATCGAAATAAGTAGGCCCGTAAAACTAGGTAGCTTTTGACTTGATTGAGTTTTAAACTCTAGCTTTTCCCTTAGCTTTCGAGACCTAGCGTTTGCTTAACTTTAAATTTTTGCAAAGAACGAAAAATGATAGAGTAGAATATAAGTTAGATGCTAAACATAGAGTAGTTGGATCTCTTTCAAGCTCATAAGTATTAATTGTGGCTTTTTCTCCCATTAGCTTGTCTCACTTATATGCATAAATGATTAATAAATATGGTTGTCCGGTTCAATTTAATATTTAGTAACTTCACTTTGATTTGGAAGTCGATGATTCGAATTTTGGCTTATTATATGCATCACATATTTATTGCTTTACTTATACCTTAAAGAGCCTTAGGGTATATGGCATAAGTAATACTAATCATGAAATTATTTGTACCTTAAAGAGCCTTAGGGTATATGGTATTTATAAAATTAGTGATTGGAAAAATGTTGCTTAATTATTTTCACCTTAAAGAGCCTTAGTGTATATGGTGTAAATAATATTACTTGATTTATGACTTAAAGAGCATTAAGGTATATGACATGAATTAAGGCAAAAGCAACAAAAGCCAAAATTTCGTTCACTTCATCGGTTTTCAAAGATAAGGGTGGAAGCTAAATTTTATTTTCAACCGTCTTGCTTTATTTTTGGATTAAATAAGTATCGAAACAAGTCTTAAAGAGCCTTCGGGTATATGACTTAAGTAAAATCTTGAGATACAAAATTAGGATTTGCTTGAGGAAAAGTAAGTACACAATTAGTATTTATGAATAGTGTTAGCATTTAATCTTATATTTGGCTGTGATTTCGTTTTAAGCTTAGTTTGGGGATTGTGAAAGGTCAAGGATGACGAACTCCTATTCTTAAGCCTTTTAAAATACATTTTATAAAAATTATTATCTTAGTTTTTTATTATTTAATAAGTGGTTAAAACGGGGGTGCTTGCGAAATTAAATGATTTTTGAACATTTTAATAGACCTTTTCTAATCTTGTTTGATTGTGAGGGGGTCATAAGTTAAAAAGGGATAAAATTATTTATTTTCGGATATTGTTTTATTTACATTGCGTGTGGGACCAGCAATGGCTTAGTGTAGGGGATTTGTTTTGTGCTAAAATACACATCATTTATAACCCAAAAAACACTATTAATCAGACTAAAAATGCTAAAATATCGATAAATATCTTGCAAATATATTTGTTTGGTATTTTTATGTCTTGCAGGTAAAAATGATTGAAAATAGAGCAAAACCAGGTATTTACTGGTTCGTCGCGATCAAGAGTGCCTATTATTCAAAATCAAGACAAAGTCATGA
>BQNB010073571.1:6203-32073 GCA_026074375.1 Tanacetum coccineum
GAGAAAGTTTTTTGAAAATTTCGTGCAAAGAGGTCTGATTTTTTGCAAGGAATAGAGCAGTATTTATAGGCAGGAAAATCCAACGGTCACTGGGGGCGGTCTCGGCGGTCCTAAATATATCTGAGGGCTGCCAGGCCTATAAGGGGCCGCCCAGTAGACCACGCTCCCTTTTTTGTCTTTTTGTAGGGAATGTTGTATCTGGTATGGAACCTTCCATTTTAGGGGGGAGGGGGGGAATTTGAATTTCAAATTTTATGTTTTTTTATAAAACTCTTCTTTTAAATAGATAATATTTTGTATAATTAATTTTGTGAAATTCTTCTGTAAAAATGTAATGGATAAGAGAAAAATATTTACTTGATCACTAATCATGCTTAATGATTTGTTTGTTCATACCTTAAGTGATTACTAATCTTAGAAATGGAATTTTACGATTAATAATTTGTAAACGTTTAATTTTATCGTAAACGTTTTTACATTTTGTTATTATCAAAACGTTGAGAGGTCGAAAAATATAAATAACATTTTTAGACATTATTTGTATTAACATTCTTATTTCTTTAATTCTTATTTTTTTAATTCTGATTTCCTTACTTCTTATTTCTTAAATTCTTATTTCCCTAATTTTTATTTCTTTAATTCTTATTTCTTTAACTCTTACTTACTCATCAATCACCACATAACCAAGATACAAAAACCTTTTACAACATTTATACAAATTCTTTTACAAATACATATACATTATTTCATTTTTATATCCCACATCTCTAAGATAAAACTTATTAATAGGTCGTGGTCGGGTACCGTTGCACATCATTCTTTGATCATCTATTTTCAGCTACTTTCATTTCTATTTGATATGAGTTCTTGTAGCCCCATTTTCAAACTATTTTCCTTGGGGGAAAATGATACTCAAATCAATTTTCAACTGTTTTACTCTTGTGCTAAACTACTTCTACGTTTTTAGACAACATTATGTGCCTATAATTACGTAAGTGAATACTGATGTATATGTTCATGCATGCTATTGGGATTACTTCTTACAACTACTTAGCCGACTGTATAGCTCCAGCTAGTAGGCGATAGGTTCGGAGGACTATAAGCGCTTGGACTACTAATGAATTGATGATTTAATGAAATGTTAGAGTATGATATGATTTCTATGATTACTGTTGGAATGCTAATTATATTGCTTGCGCTTCGCTTTTGTTATGCACTATTGTCCAACTTACATGATGGCACTGCAACTGGGTTTATACTCCAATCCTACGAGCTCACCAACTTTATGTTGACCTTTTCGAGTATCATTTTCAGGTGGTCAACATTTACAAATCGAAGGTACCTAAACCAAAGTTGTCAAATTGCCAAGATGCTTTTCTAAAGACAAGTGTCTACTCCTATCCAAGATTGTATTTTGTGAAACTTTGTAAACCAAATTCTTGTAATAAGTTATGGTGTAATCTACTATCTTATGTGATGTCTCCGATACGTCGCACCTCGTGTTTCCGCCTTAGACGGGGTGTGACAATCAATCGACCAAACCTTAGATCCGTATAAGACCTTTTATAACCTTTACATTTAGGTCCTTGTAGAAACAAAGACATCAAAAACTAACACCAAAGTTAGTTAAAAACTAACAAAGTAAAATTAACTTATTTAAATGAAGAACCCGATAACCAAACCGATAAACACCTCTCTCCGAAATCTATTCATGTAAATATAGATTAGAGTATTTATATATAGTTATTATTTACACTATCGCAATGCGGTTAAAAAATATCTGCAATGCATCATATCTTGCAAATTATTAATTGCCAATTTACTCGTCATGCATCACATTTTACAGAGCGTGATAGATCGAAACGTAAGTATCGTAACTTCAAATATTTTAAACATCCTTCGCCAAGGGAAATATTGTAATTGGAGACTCTTGAATGTTGTTTCTAATAGTGTAAAACAGATACATAAATACCAAAAACTACTAAATCAACCAACCTTCCCTTGATGATATTTTATTACTTAACAGCTATAGTAGATCAGTTCCTAAACATGTGCTGACCAAACATACAAAGAGAAACAAAGTGTCCCCAATACGGATGCAATCTCAAATACAAGAACTCACACTACAAACCTAATAACCAAATACAAACCTAAACCAAGATACTAAAGATCAAAATGATCTTAAACTAATGAAACCAATACAGTCTGAACAAAACTAACACTAACAAAAATGACGAAAACTTAGATGAAAACTCAGAGAATGTAGCAAGTGTGTATAAAACTTTTGGAATGAACCCTAGATCCGGATAAGACCTTTTATAACCCTTATTTCCATTTAGGTCCTTATAGAAACAACGACATCAAAAACTAACACTAAAAGTTTGCTAAAGATACTATAAAATTTAACACCCTCCCTCAAACTTATGAAATAAACATGTTTAACATGTCCAGTTTTTTTAGTCAACAAGGAATGTTAAGCAGACCCAAGAGCCTTACTTAATATATGAACAACTTGATCCTTAGAATCAAGCTTTTGAGTTTTGATCAAGCCTGGAGCAACTTTTTCTCTTACAAGATGCATATCAATATTAAAATGTTTTGTTTTTTCATGCATCACATGATTTGCAGCAATCTGGATAGCAGACTTGTTGTCAGAATATAAAGTAACAGGAACAAGACCATTGAGATTCTTTAAAATCTACATCACCTCACATGTAGCAGAAGCCATTGCCCTATATTCAGCCTTTGCTGAAGACTTGGACAATGTAGCTTGCTTCTTGCTTTTATAAAAAACCAAACATCCATTAACAAAAACACAATACCAAGATACAGTCCTTCTAGTCATAAGGCACTTTGCCTAGTCTAAATATGAGAATGAAAGGACTTTAAAACCATTTTTGCATTTTGAAAACTCAATACCATTTCCAAGAGCAAGCTTCAAATATTTAAGCACTCTTAAACCAATGTTAAAATGTGATTGCAAAGGTGCATGCATATATTGCCTTAAACAATGAACTGCATATGATATATATGGCCTGGTCATGGTCAAATATATCAACTTCCCTATAAAAAAAAAACTTATTCGGTACCTTATTTTCCTATGTCGATATGCTGTTCGGACACTTATTCAATTACAAGAATCATATTGCACACACTCACCTTCTGGACATGTGACAAGATGCAGCTTAACTTCTGAACATGACAACCATAACTCTAATTTAAACCATCCACATGGTTAATTAAGACGGTACTATTTAAGTTGCATGGTCTTGTATAACTCGCTGAAGATATAAAGGTTTGTTTAAAGATGTATAATAGATGACATACAACATCAAAGCTTTGTTTAAAGATATAAAGGTTTGTTTGAAGATATAAAGGTTTGTTTAAAGATATAAAGGTTTGTTTAAAGATGTATAACTCGCGGAAGATGACATACAACATCAAAGGTACTATCAGAAAATGACTAACTTTATCGCTGAGTATATCTTCAATTGGTTTTAAGAAAATGACAAAAGAGAATTTAGCAATAACTACACGTTAAAAAACACCTATCAAGCTATACGAAAAATGTGAAGCTAAGCTAGCAAAAACAAGAAAAGAATGATTCCGTTATACCACCCATGAAATTGAACATTACAAAGCATGATCATAACTCTCGATAGTTCCACTCTACCAGCTGTTTATTTCTTACACCAATTTTTATACCCCAACCCAACCTCTTAGCTTTTGTCACATTATTTCACAATCATAAAAATGTCAAAAGAAGCGAGTCCTGAGACAAACATTGTCACAGCCACACCACGAAGACCAAGGTCCATTGAGGACGATGAAGGTGGACATTCGGTGGATGTAAAGGCCATGGATGTCGTGGAGATGAGTGAAACCGAAAGCGAGGAATATGAAGAGAATAATGAAGATAAGCCTAGCAAGGGTGAGATCATAAGTTGGTGCTTTTACGAGTTGTGCTCGTATTTTACACATACGGTTCTTCTTACAATTGTGTTTCCGCTCATCATAAGTCAGACGTTTAGTAAAGAGCCACCGGAGCCAGCTCGAGGGTGGTACACAAATGGTAACGGGTTCTATTGCACCAAAAAGGAAACTGTTTTGTAAGTTTCGTCTACTCTTTAGCTTTACAAAATAAGCAAATTTAAACACTATTTTATAAAATTTTAGGTACTTATTTAAGCATCTTAAAAGTGCTTATTCTTTAGCAAAAGCATAAGCAGAAAAAATAAGCACTCCCATATGCCCCCCATTACTATACGACAGCCCTCCCGTATGCTCCCTTTACTATACAACAACCTAGAGGGAGCACTACAAGAATCGACGCTTTTAGCCACGACCTAAAGTCGTGGCTAAAAGACCAAACTTCAACGGTTCAATCATTTAACTATGTGAAATAGTATTGAACAACAACCTAGAGGGATCAACGGTTGGATCATTTAACTATGTGGTCTAAATAGAATTGATGAAGATCGGTTTATTCAGTCGATTCATATGTATATAATGTTAAGGTTCTAAGTTATGTGATTAAAGCTCGACCGATTATAAGTAGTCTAAATGATCTTGTAAGTTGATTAATTTCAGGTTTGAAGCATTAACATACGCAAGAATAAAAGTTGGCAGCATGAAATTTTCTCCACTAGAATGGACTTCAATCTCATGGTTTACCGGCCTAATCGCTGCTGCCCCACTCCTCGCCTCCGTCTCCATCCACCTTGACTACCGCCGAAACTCCCAACTTATAACTGCAGCTGCCACCGGCATTGGCGCCATTTTTTGCCTCCCAGCTGGAGCCATCAAAACCGTCTGGATCATGCCACCTTATGTTGCAGCCATAGTGGCCTCCAACACTGTGGGATCTGCCTTCCATAATCGCCACCTCGGACTTATGGTACGAGGTTATGTGGGGGACACAATTCGTAAACTCCAATTCCCAGACAGACAAGCTATATCTAGTTGGTTATCACTTTACGCGACTGCTGGGGGCTGCCTAGGATCAGCCGCCATTGCGTCGTTCACTTACTATATGCTTAGGAACTCGGAAGGGTTTATAAGTTTATGGGTTGTGTCAATCTTTAGTGGCATTTTATGGTTTGCGGGAATTGCTCACATCATTACTGCAACTCGTTCTAACGGAAGCAATACATTAGACCCTGATTCAGTTTCTTCTCGACATTTTATTTCAATTTTTAACTACCCACATGCCGCAGGGAGTTTAGTTGGAGTGTTCCTCTCATCGTTTGCAACAATGAGCATTTTCGCAGGTGGTCTGCTTTACATCGTGGGACAACTTTGTACACCACCAAAAGAGTTACTATTCGTTTGGCTAATGTATTTCTTTTTCCCAATATTTGTGTTGCCAATGTTACAACCGATCCAAAGAATAATCCGGTCGGATGCTGTAAAGATGCAAATATTTGGGTTCTTGTTATCCACATTCACTTCAGGTATAGGGTTTTATTATCGAAGAGAAAATTGGCGTCACGGTCATGTGTTGTTTCTTGCGGCTGCACAAAGTATTGCAGCAGGTGTTTTGCACGCGTATAGTAGGATTTTGCTAATGGATTGTGCACCTACGGGTAAAGAAGGGGTTTTCGCGGCTTGGTTTTCGTGGGTGAGGATGTTGGGTGCGTTTGTCGGGTTTGCTATTGGTTCGAGTGGTGTAGGGAGCATTAACAGGTCGTTTGGGGCTGCGTTTGTTGCTGCTGTTATTGGGATTGTGGCTTTGATATTTAGTAATGTTAGTAGTTATGGCGGAGCGGTTGCAGCTGGTCATGTGCATAAGCGTGGTGACGTGCCTGTTCGTGCATCCGATGCTCTTTCGTCTAAGATTAAAGAAAAAGAGAGTGTGGAAAAATCACAAGATCAAAGTGTTGAAGTTTGATTCTGTTATATTTTGGTTTAGTTTGGAAATATTTGTGTTTTTGTTGGATATGGGAAAACAACTGTTTACTTTTTATTCTTGCATTTCTCATTCTTAATTTTGTTAAGAAATATATCATGGGTGATTGATAAGTTTGTTTCACGAAAATTTCCAAGTACTTTAGACACGGTTTAAGTGGAAAGGATACAAACATATAATTTTTCGTGTTTTCGCCCCTTTTGTTTGCCACTAGGTACAGTATATCTTGTTGTAATCGACATTTAGCTTGTTAGTTGTTAGGTACAGTATTTCTCGTTGTAATCGACATTCAGCTTGTTAGGTGGGTATATGTGGGGTTCTTCCTCATAGATGTGTCGATTCGAGGCTAGCAGAACTATCTTTTGAGCAGAGTATGTGGAATCGAATCACTAACTAGTGTTGTACTAACTCGTCGTTCTAAAAAAATTGCTATAGCATAAAATTTGAGTACTAAATGAAGATAAATTTGAGGATAGATAAGTATGTGATGATTAGGTTTCAATTTACACTAGATTTTAACTTCATGCATGCGAGTTATTTGATGTAATTTGAACAGACTACTAAGGTCATGTTTCTTTTCAACTTAATGTCCTATTTGCTAACAAATACTTTTGCACACAGGAAATTCTTATGTTTCTTTTTAACTTATTACAAACATCAATCCTTAATCTAAAAGGGCACAAAAACCTCACCCTTTTTCCATCTAGGACATCAATAACACCTTACATTACCATCCTACCCTCATTATAATTTATATACCTTTTTTCTTTATCTTCTCCAGTGTCACATTTTCTCAGTTCTTCCTTTAGGCCAAACAAACTCATCACTACACCACCACTCTCCACCACCACCACACCGCATAAACCATTACCACCGCTTCTCCACACCACCAATCACCATCGCACCAAACTTTTTCAGTTTTCATTCTCTTCCTCTTCGGTCCAGACAACCACCGCACCACCAATGACCACCATCAACGTCACTGCACCACCGATTACCTTCACCACCACAATCTCTATCGTCGTCATCTTCAACAACCGCTGCTCCCTAAACCCGAACTGCTATCTACACTCCACCATCGGCCGAATAGTTTTGCAGATCTAAGGACCACCGCTCACTTTGATGCCTTCATCCCCTCCAATTCGCTGTGATGTTTGCTCCTTTCTCTCGCTACTAGCGGTATTCTAGATTATAATTTGTGTTTTCTATAATTGGTGGTGTTCATCAAAGTTAATATAAAGAAAGATAGAAATCTTGGACCGTAGAAATCTTGGGCATTCATGGAAACTGTATTGGTAATGTTGCGTGAGTTTTTTGCTCAAAAAAAATGTTGTATGGGTTTTTTATGATGTTGAGAAAAGTAGGTTTAGGGTTGTTATATTATATTGTAGATACCAACAAGGGTAAAAGTGTCATTTTGTAAATGAGTTTTTCATTCGGTATAGAGAAAAGAAACAGAAAATTGCCATATACTTCTTAATGTAAACACATCATATTAATTCAAAAATGATCTTTTCTAAACAGGAAAATAAAAGAAACATGGCCTAAGATTAAATTTGAAATTGAAGCTTTATTATAGCTAATTAGCTATCCAAATAAAAGGTTTTGAAATATTTTTATAGGTTAAATAGAATTAACACAGCAAATGCTTGTGTTTGAATTTGAACTTAGAGATGTTTAGTTTGATTTTTCCAAACATTTTATATCTTCATCTGAAAATTATGTCTAAAAAATATACATTTAAAGTTTTCATTTGAAAAAAAAATACTTGTTTTTTTTCGCTCATAAAGTATTCTTTCATAAAAAAAAAATTTTAAGGTGAGAAGTGAAAAGAAGAGAAAGAGATTGGGGCTGCGTAAAGTGAAGAAAAATTAAAATTTATGTCTGAAATGTTGAAGATGCGAGAAGTGTTTTTTAGTACTTATGTTTAAAAAAAAGCTTTTGCACGCACACAAAAATATGCAAACAAAAGAGGTGAAAAGTGCTTCATAAAAAAATAAACAAACAACACTAATATGAGGATCTTAATTTATCAGTCGGTTGGTAACACGTTAGTGCTTAGGGATAGAATATAAAGACCCTCCAAATCAACCATTTGTACCCCTTATATTTTTTGGTTTTTTTTTCATTTTTTTATATTTATAATTTTGTTTATGTTATAAAACTGCGTTTCGCAGAGTGCGAAACAAAAAATATAAAGTTTAACAAGGTAAAAGTATTAAACTATTAAAAAGTACGAAACATAAACTAATAAAACACTGTGTTGTACTGTTTAGATGGACAAAAGAATAGAAAGAATATAAAACAAGTAGTCGGGAAAAGTTATTTTTATCCGATGAATTTTAAAAACCAGAAAGTTTTACTGGACAAAACTTCCATTAGAGGACCTTTTAGTGCTAGTATATTTTATATTTAAAAAAAACTTTTACAATTAATCTGTTTCGTAAGGCAAACATTTTAGAGATAATAAAAACTAGCAATAAATTAGTAACACATCGATTCTAAGTTGACCCAACTAAAGTGAGGAGCTGTTTGGTGTTGTGGGTTTTTTTATGGGGTTTTGTCTTTACTTTTAATTTCATATGTTTGGTATGTATCTTTACTCTTTAGGCGTCGAAACATCTTATTTATTATCCATTTCAAAAGTTATGTTTAATTTGTGGCTCGAGGGGTCAATCTTGGGTGTTATAAGAGCACATCTTATGTGACAGTAGCATAAGTGGTATGAATGATGATTATGTTTCTGCTTTGGTTTGTCTACATGATACGATTTCAAGCTTTGACAGTTGTTTCACTAATAAGGGCACCGCCCCCTCTAAAGCCCAACAAACACTGCCGAGTGTCCTTTTTAGCGAAATAGTCAAAGATATGAAAGTCCACTTTGACATGAATGTGAGACAGAAAGCGGTTTTTGAGTGTCTACGCCCACCACATGCTCAGGATTTCCTACTAGTTATCTCTATAGACGGACTCAGTCAATATATGTCACCAGTGGAATACCGCACTATCCTTAAGTATCGCCTCATGATTCCATTATTTCCGGTTGATATGATATGCCTTGTTTGTCGCAAGGCATGTTCGGGTTCCTTTGGGGAACATGCGGTTCATTGTAAAGAGCTCTCGGGCTTCAGTTATTGACACGATATTGCTAAGGACGTTCTTTATTACATATATAGGCGTGCCGAGATCTCCGCCAAGAAAGAAGCACCTGTGAACTTTTTGACTGACCCGTCAGACGGAAGATCCACACTCAGACCGGCTGACGTTTTGGTTTTTGGATGGGTAGGAGGAAAACATGTGTGTGTGGATCTGACTGAGGTTTCTCCTCTTGTGGGTTGAGTAGTTGAGGTTTTACAGTGGATCAGACTAGGGCTGAGCATATTGGACCGTCGACCGGACCGGACCGAAAAACCTGACCGGGCCGGATAGAACGTATTTCAGTCCGGTCATCGGTTCATGCTTTTCATTAAATTCGGTCCTCGGTCCGGTTCGGGCTTACAAAAAAACCCGGCGATTATGCCTTGTAGGACCGAACCGGACCGGACCGACCTGGACCGGACCATTTCGGTCCGGCGTTTTGGACCAATTTGGTTTCGGTCCGGTCCGGTTTTCGGACCGTGAGCACCCCTAGGTGCTTGAAAGCCGCCTCATGCAAAGTGACCAAACGCGAGAAAGCATGCATTAAATATCAATACGTGTTTATTCCTTTCACGTTTGATACTTTTGGTTTTCTTGCACCTGAGGCGGTGGAGCTACTCAATAGAGTTCAACGAGTTATGAACAGTAATGTTATGACACATAAATTAACAAATGTAGTTTTTCATAAGATTAGTTTTGTAATAAAAAAACTAATAATACAACTTATTCCTCATTTGCCTTTTACCACTATACAAATAATAAGGGCATGCTTGGTTCAAATTAAGGAATGGCAAAGGGTAAAGTAATGGGAATACAATGCAATGGCAAAGGATATTCCTATTATATTAGTGATGCTTGGTTTAAGAAAAGGAATGAAAATTAATAGGTCATCAAAAAATATTTTTACTCTCCATGATCAGTTGGATACGTCATAAAGTGGCCAAACACTTATCTCATGTGATGTTTAATTCACTTATTTCCAACGATAATGTTTAATTCACCTTTTTACTTTCCATAAGAATGATCGAGCATCCTTTATTTGTTCATGTCTCATCATTATCGAATAAGCCTAATCAATTATTTATTTATAAGGATTTTTTTTAAAATGATTGTTTAGTAAACATGACGTGATATATGAAGTTGGAGAACAAAAGGATCGTGGGTTATTAAGAGTAAGGGTGTCAAAAAAGCCGACCCGACCCGAACACGACCCGTACCCAAACCCGAATAAGCTTATTCGGGCCGGGTCACTCGGGTCAAAAAACTTATTCGGATCAATTCAGGTCACCCCAACTAACCCGAGTTCTAAATAGGGTCGGGTATCGGGATGAAATGTTTTGGCTAACTCGGGTTTGGGTCATCCCGATTGACCCGAATAAATTTTTTATTTTTTTTAATATAAATTTATAGATTTTCTATTTAAGAGAGTAAAAAAAGAATATTTTTTTTTGTCATTTTACTCAAATTCGGGTTGACCCGATCCGAGTTGACCCGAACCCGAGTTGACCCGAACCCGAGTAACCCGAGTTCAAATAGGGTCGGGTTCGGGTATGAGTTGATTTACAATATATTACACAAATTTAGAATATTCACTAAGATCCTTTCTATAGATAACTCATACTTATCACGTAAGTATTCTTGATCTCCAATTAATCTTTATCTTTTCAGCAGTCTTAATCCTTGAGCAGTTGTAATCTTTCAGCAGTTGTAACTTTGTACCAACAGTATTAACTTATTACAAGCAGCATTAACTACGTAGAATATTTTCTTCATTCTTCATCAGCAGTACTAAGTTACACTAGCAGTACTAACTTTACTCTAGCAGTACTATCTTTACTCTAGCAGTACTAACATTACTAGCGGTAGTAACTAACAGTACTAATATACACCAGCAGTAGTAACTTACACTATCGGTAGTAACTAGCAGTACTAATACTTAGCATATTTTTCATAAAGATTACTAACAGCATTAATTTATGCTTAGCGGTACTAACACACACCTGAGCAGTAGTAACTCTAAGATCATCATGAAGTCTTTTAATCCCAACAATCCTCCCCTAAACTTGATATTTATCTTTAAAATCATCAAGTTTCTTCATTAAAAGTCTTCACCATCACCAGAAGGATGCTTTCAAACACTTCCAGGATTCTTGAGTTGTTTTGTCATAAGCTTAAGAAGCTGATAACACATTTCATTCAGATGATCAGTTTGAAGCTTCTTGTTCAACATCTCTGTAATTGTTGATGGTGTAAGGGGATATCTCTTCTCAACCAACATAAAGAGATATTATAGATTACAACCAAAAAAGAAAGTGTAACTCCACACTAGAATCAAATAACTTCCATATCAACACTTTTTCATTTTGCAGGGTCCTCCATACTGGACTTTCTACATCAGGTTCAAACATTGTCATTAGATCCCCCCCCCCCCCCATACCACTCTCTCATAGCCCTCCTCTGGCCTTGTAGATCCATGCTTAGTATTCACCAGTTTCCACAGAGTTTCTAAATCTTCTCTGTCAAAATCTTTAAGCATCTGAATCATTGATGAGTACCTTTTTTAACTTTATTAGCTCTTATGATTTGAAATAGACTGATCTTTCCTTCTTTAACAATCTTCCAATCAACAATGCTTGGAGATTTAGTAGCTAATGGTATAGCATCAATTGCTACTTCCTCTTCATCAGGAACAACCTTTATAAGCTTTTTCATCTCAGCTTCTTCTTGATCATCATCTATCTTTTGCTTCTTGGCCACTTCATGTGTATCACGCTAAGGTGCCTGCATCTCTTTAGCACATTCTCTGCTCTCTTTTCACTACCTTCAACCAACTCTGTTTTGTAGTCAACAAAAGTGTTAACTCTTTTAAAAGCTTTGTCAAACATGTCCTTGATAACTTCAAACTTGAAGCCCTTCAGCTGTTTCAGAGTGTATCCTTCCATGTTTTTCAAATAGTTACAATATAGCTTTCTTTGTTGAGCTTGAGTTGGTGGTTTGTTCCTCTTTTCTCTTGCTCTCATTTCTGCAAAGTGTTTCTTTCTAGCTTCTAAGAGTTGTACAAACAACTTTGACTTTTCTTCAATACTCAACTGCTCTTGTTCTTCTGCTTGTAATTGTTGAGCCATTTGATAGTCAACATCCATCATTGCTTGTGTGTTATCTCATGATTCAATTAAAGCTATGTTGGCTTCTTCTTCTTTTTGTCTTGAAATCCTCTCTTCTTCTTCCAATTCAGCTTGTAATTGAGCTTGAAGATTTAGAGCAACCTCTTTATCATACATAATCTGATTCTTTTTCTTTAAAGGATTCTTAGACTCAATCATCTTTTCTTTACCCTTATCCTTTGAACCTTAACCCTTAACCTGTGATGGTTGTTGAGAAGAAATTGTTAGAGTTGATTCACTTGGCTCTTGCATAAAAATCCCTTTTGCTTTGGGTTTTGCACTCTTTAACTCTATAAGTGTTTGAGCCAAAGTCATTTCAACTTCATCAGCAACAGTTGTTGTAGCAGTTGTTGTTGTAGTGGTAGCAACATTAACCACAGGCTTTTCAATTTCTACAAACTGCTCATCACCATGAATATCATGCACTCCAAACATATCAAGATCAGTGTCAACATGAGTACTATCCAAGGTGATGTCTTCATCAGCATCGATATCAAGAATTTTCCTCCCCTGTTTGGATGCATCCTCATGATCACCCAAACTAGCTTCATTATCTGAGGAAACAACTTTAGCACTTAGACCAACCTTGTACAATCTTCTAAGCTTGTGAGTTCTTGACCTTTGCTTCTTCTCAAGCTTCTTCACTCTCCTTTTTAAGCTATCAATCTCTAGTGCTTGAATAGTCTTTGTAGTCTCCAAGTCAAGAACCTTCTTTTGTAAGTTGGTACAAAGTTCCATCAATTCATTGAGTTTCAGACTATCCTCACCACTGAGCAGTGGATCATTAGAATGTGTAGGTATACTTTCCATATTTTCAGTCTCATCTGCCATAGGTTCTGTAGGACCACTAGGTTAAGAAACTTCAGTGTCCTTCCTCTGTTTCCTCCTAGGTTATTTCTTATGAGGTTGTGATGTAGATGGTTGAGTAATAGTAGGTGTGCGATGGGGATCAATGGGATTAGCTGAACCTTCACCCATTTCTTCCTGAGCTTGAACCATCATTGTTTGAAATAAAGGTGTGATTGTTCCAGAAAAACCTTTTCCTTCCCTATTCATGTTAGCAAAAATCTTCTTTGTGTGAGAGGGGTAACATAAATCTTTTTGTGATGTGACATATCTCCAAGTTGTTGATTAACAAATACTTGCACAAACCTTGGATACATCCAGAATTAAACCATACTATCTACATTCTATACTATATTATCAAAGATATACTTGGAAAAGTTAAATTTTTAGTTTGTGGCTAAGCAGATAATTTTAGAAGCCATAGTGCTACTGAATTCGTTCCATGCAGTAGTCTTGAAAACTTCCATTGAGGAGAAAATAAAGATTTATAAAATGTAAGCTTCTGAGTAAGTTTTTCTATAAAACCTAAAAATCTCAACAAGTGTAAAATTACCAAAATACCCCTAATGCAAGAAAATTCCATAAAAGCTTAAATAAAGACATTCAGTACCTTCAGCATCTTCTAGTTGAAGATCTCTCCTTATAGTGGGTTTAATTATGATCACCTTCTTCTTATCCACTAGGGCTTAAAATTGTACATCCCCATTAACCGTTTTTGCTTTGACAGTATCCCAGAACTGTTTTATACATAAACAATAGATTGTAGGATTGACGGTTAAGATATTGATAGGGTTTGCATTCAAAAATCAACTATCTCCTCAAACCCTTCACTTTCAGTGGGTTTCTCCAAAAACGCAACTAAATTATGAGTATTAGCAAACTTTTGATCCGACATTGTGTTGGGTTTTGAAGAAGAGTGATGAAATTGAGTTAGGGTTTATGATTAGAGAGTAATAAAAGATTAAAATCGATTGAATGAGTGATTGAAACCCTTAATCGAAGTATTTATGAAAATACCCTCAACATCATTAACGTTCACCAGCAGTTGTAAGTTATGCTAGCAGCATTAACTTTCAACTAGCAGTAGTAAGTAACCCAGCAGTAGTAACTCAGTAGTAAATAAGCTTGGCAGCATTTAACTTACATACCTGGCAGTAGTATAGTTATGCCTAGTAGCATTCCTTTCTTCTAGCAGCAGTAAAGTTTATGTCTATCAGCATTAACTTTGAATCACTAGCATTAACTCCAATTCTTTTCTAATTAGCATTTTCATCATCAAATTAGTATTTTAACTTACAAATTTTCTCTGACTGTTTTTTATTTCTCTTAATTCTTTTAGCTCATAATTCTCTCTGTCTGTTTTTTATTTCTCTCAATTCTTTTAGCTCACAAAATCACTATGTCTGTTTTTATCACACATCTCTCTTTCTGTTTTTTAGCTTACTATTTCTCTCAATTCTTTTTTCACATACATTCATTTATTATGTTTTTATTTTCACACAGCTCTCTTTCTGTTTTTATTCTCACCAACTCTCTCAATTCTCACAGTATTAATTATACCAGCAGTAGTAAGTATAACTAACAGTATTAACTCAGCAGTATTAAGTATAACTAGCAGCACTAATTATACTTAACAGTAGAAACTTGAAGTTACCAGCACTAACTCAAATTTCCATCCTTAGCAGCTTTTGCATTCCATTCCAATCATCATTTGTGTATAATCCGGCACATGTAACACAATTACCCATCCTTAATCAATACTTTAGAGGTTAAGCATTCCAATACTTGCAATCAGATATTGAAAATCTGCTAACATCAAATGCTTTTGTGAGCAAATCTGCAACATTCTGATCTGTGTGAATCTTGATCATCTGAATAAGCTTCTTCTCATTGGAATATCTGATAAAGTGATGCATATATATCATGGCTTGTGTTTTAAGTGAAAAACAGGTTCTTCACTATGCAAATAGTACTCTCATTATCAATATGAATCTTAGTCTGCATAAAGTTATATCCATAATCCAACAATTGATTTTAAATCCAAAGCACTTGTCATAGCAATGGAAGCAGCTTTTATACTCAGCTGCAGGTGATGAATTAGAACCACGGGTCTGCTTCTTGCATTGCCATGAAATCAATCTACACCCTAGGAATTGACAACCTCCTGTTGTGGACTTCCTATCTAAACTTGCTCCTGCATAGTCACTGTCAGTATATGCCACTAAATCAAAAGGTGATCCTTAGGATACCAAAGGCCCAATTTAGGTTGACCTTTTAAGTATCTAAAGATCCTTTTCACAGCATGAAGATGTGAACTTTTAGGATTGACTTGGAATCTTGCACAAGCACATATTGCAAACATAATATCAGGCCGTGAAGAAGTTAGATACATCAATAATCCAATCATGGATCTATACAAGTGTTCATCTACATCTTTACCATCTGCATCTATGAGCAAGGCTTATGGGTTTCCATGGGTGTGCTTGTTTTTGACATCACTAAGCCAAATTTCTTTAAATCTCAGGTCACCATACTTGTCTTGACTTCCAAAAATCCCATCTTCCTTCTGCTTCACTTGAAGTCCTAGGAAGAATGTGAGTTCACCCATATAGCTCATTGAAACTTCTTATGCATCATCTTCTCAAATTCAGTGCATAATGACTTCTTTGTAGAGCCAAAAATGATATCATCTACATACACTTGAACTAACAGAATATCACTTTTTTTATCTTTCTGATAATAAAGTTTGTCTATTTTTCCTCTCTGAAACCCCTTGTCCAAATACAATAGTTGACAAGGTTGCTATACAAGCTCTAGGAGCTTGATGCAGTCCATAAAGTGCCTTTTCTACTTTGTATACTCTGTCAGGAAAGTCTGGGTCTTCAAATCCTGGTGGTTGACAAACATAGACTTCCTCTTCAATCTTACCATAAAGAAAAGCACTCTTGACATCCATCTGATACCCATAATGTCTTAAATCAAAGGCAATAGGCTAAGAATAACTGATTGCCTTCAATTCTGGCACTGAAGCAAAAAAACCTATCATAGTCTTATTTCCTTCTTCTTGTGTGTAACCTTGTGCAACAATCTTGCTTTTTCTTAAATCACATACCTTTTCATCTTTCTTGTTCGTGTACACCATTTAGTACCAATGGCCTTTTGCCATTGGTAAATACATCAGGTCCAAACCTGTTGTAATTTGAATTGCAGAAGCTCCTCTTGCATAGCTTCTATCCAACTTGGATCTTTTAATGCTTGGATTATCTTCTTGGGCTCTGCTTGTGATAGGAAATAAGCAAACAAGCAATTTTGAAAGTCTTTATGGTTTGTTCTTTGCTGAATCTGATATACAAAACCATGTTCTTTTAAATTCTTTGTCATCTTCTTGTTTGAGGTGCTGAATGCAAGTCTCAATGATATTGGTCATACTGGATGATCTTTGTCTTTTGTAGTTGGAATAGGACTGACAGGCATAAATGCATCTAAATTATTCATGTCAGCCTCTGCACCAACATCTTCATCATCTGAATAAACAATATCTTCTAATTCAGACATATTTGGATCATTTGGAAGTTCAATGCTTGTTTTTGGATCAACAACATTAACTTCTGAGCCAACAGCATTAACAGTTGAACTAACAGCATTAACATTGTTAGTGTTGTTTCCATCACTAGTAGTATTAATATTGTTAGTGTTGTTATATTATCTATTCTCTTTGATTAATTCTATAGCTCCTTTGTATTGGACCTCATTATCTTTCCCTTCGTTGGAATTTCCATTCATTCCCTAGATCTTCAGCATCCTTCTTTTCCTCCTCCCTTGATGGTTTGAATCTAGCATCAAGAAGAACTTTTGTACTTTGAGAGAATAGTGGATCAGCAGGCCATACTGGTAGTAGTATGTAATCTTTGCCAGGTATTGTCTCCATTCTAGCTTTACATGCATTATCGCATGCTTTTATACATGCACTACCATTAGATTGATTCCCTGCAACAACTGGCTTATAGTTCATAGACTTTGTTAGTGCATCTATATCAAAAAGCCAATTAGGTCCACTTTCTACAATATTAGGAGTATTCTCACTAAACTGAACATGCAGGTTCTCTTCAACTATCCTAGTTCTACTGTTGAATACTCTGAATAAACTAAACTAAACAAACCATGTTCTTTCAAATTCTTTGTCATTCTTCTTATTTATAGGTTTTTTACTGATTAAGTCTCCAATAATTTGTTCAACTGGATGATCTTTGCGTATTCTTGTAGTTGGAATAGGACTGACAAGCATAAATGCATCTAAATTGTTCATGTCAGCCTCTGAACCAACATTTTCATTATCATCTCAATAAACAATATCTTCCAATTCAGACATATTTGGATCATTTGGAAGTTCAATGCTTGTTTGTGGATCAACAACATTAACTTCTATTCCAGCAACATTAACAGTTGAACTAACAACATTAACATTGTTAGTACTGTTTCCATCACTAGCAGTATTAATATTGTTAGTGCTGTTAATACTAGAATCTAACTCTTGATTAACTCTTTGATCATCTCTTGGCTTCTCTGTACTTGGAACTTCACTATCTTTATTCCCTGGATCTTTAGCATCCTTCTTTTCCTCCTCCCCTGATGGTTTGAATCCTGCATCAGGAGAACTCTTTGAATCTTTAGAGAATAGTGGATTAGCAGGCCACATTGGTAGTATAATGTAATATTTACCAGGTACTATCTCCATTCTAGCTTTACATGTATCATTACATGCTTTTGTACCTGCATTACCATTAGACTGATTCCCTGCAACAACGGGCTTATAGTTCATAGATTTTGTTAGTGCATCTATATCAAAAATCCAATTTGGTCCACTTCCTATAATATTAGGTGTATTATTACTAAACTGAACATGCAGGTTCTCTTCTACTATCCTAGTTCTACTGTTGAATACCCTAAAAGCTTTGCTATTGGTAGAGTATCCTACAAAGAACCATTCATCAACCTTTCCATCAAATTTACCTAGGTGATCTATGGTATTAAGGATTGTAACAGGACACCCAAATGGTCTCATGAAGCTTAAGGCAGGTTTTCTACCTAGAAAAAGTTCATAAGGGGTCTTGTTGTGAGCTTGATAACTAACACCTATTTTGGACATTAACAAGCTGTATTAATGCTTCAGCAGAAAAGTTGTTGGTGATTTTGATTTAGCTAGCATAGTCCTATCAGCCTCTATTAGTGTCTTATTTTCCTTTCTGCTACTCCATTTTATTGTGGAGTTCCTAGCAACCATAATTCCCTCTTAATACCCTTTACTTCACAAAACTGATTCATGACCTTATTCTTGAATTCAGTCCCATTGTTACATCTAATCACTTTCACCCTAAGGTCTATTAGATTTTCTATGCCTGTAATGAATGTTTTAAGGATTTCACTAGTTTCATCCTTAGTGGCTAAAAAGAAAACCCAACTAAACCTACTAAAATCATTTGTGACAACTAGGCAGTATATCTTTTTCATTAAACTCTTTATAAATGTTGGGCCAAACAAATCCATGTGCAATATTTGTAATGGTTGGCTGATTGAACTGATTATTTTGATCTTACAAGAAGCTCTGTGTTGCTTTCCCTTCTGACAAGCAATACAAGTTTGATTAATTTCAAAACGTTTTGAAGGTAAACCTCTTACAAGGTTTCCCTTTACCAGTTTATTCATTGTTTTGAAATTTACATGTCCAAGCCTCCTATGCCAAAGATTAGAGTCATCTGGTGTGGCTTTTTTAAAGAGACAAGTTAGACCTCCTTGAGGAATAACATTCTTTAAATCAACACTGTACATGTTATCCTTTCTAGGAAACATAACTTTCATCAGTTAACTTAAAGTATGGAGACAGAAAAACACATTCAGTATTAGTAAAAAGAACACTATTCTTCTTGTCACACATTTGTGAGACACTGAAGAGGTTAAACTTTAGTTCCTTTACAAAATACACATCTTTAAAATCCAATTTACCAGTTCCTATTTTACCTTTCCTAGTAATTTTCCCTCCTTTGGAATTACCTTTAAAGGCAACAAATCCTCCATTAATTTCTTCATAATCTGTAAGATAGGATCTGTTTCCGGTCATGTGCCTAGAGCATCCACTGTCAATCACTCCTTTATCCTTCAAATCTTGTTGTGGATTGCCCTGCACACATAATGGTAGGAAAATTAGTTTCTTTTGGGGACCCAAGCCATTACTGACTTGGATCTGCCTTGTGCATCAATATAGTCAAATATTTTAAAGGACATTGATGCACCATTGTTTCTGGAGACATGGTCTAAAACTTTGTGCTTTGGTCTCCAAACCCAACATGCTGAGGCCTTAACAACATTTCCCTTATTTCCCATAACAGGACTAATAACTGCTTTTGGCCTAGCAGTATTAACTCTTGTTCCCTTAACAATATTAACCTTTTTAGTAAAATTACTGTTATTAGCTGCTGTTATTTTGTTAAAAGGCCTTCTAGCAGTTGAATATGCATTAGTAATAACATTTTTCATGGGTCCTGCATTATTCACTGTTGTTCTTGATTGAACAGTATTAACTGGTCTAGCATCATTAACTGAAATTAGGCCAGACCTAATTAAGACTGTTCTTGGAACCATGTTCCTTTTTGGACTGGGGTGAGTTAATTTAGAAAAAATTTGTTTGTTCACCCTTTGAACATTGGTCCAAACTAGTTTTGCAAATCTTCCATTATTATACCAGTTATTGCAATCATTCTTTAAATGATCAAAACTACCACACACATGACAAGCTTTGTTGAACATCTCAAAATTACTCCCTATTTTTTAAGACATCTGTTGGTTCCAGTTTCTCTTTTTTCCTCTAGGACTAGGTGTGTTTTGCCTACTTTTATCAACTGATGTTTTCCTAGGAGATTTTACTTGCTCATTAGACTTAACAAAGTTTATCTTAGCAAAACTAGGTTTATTAAACATCTCAACTATTTTAACCTTAGGCACATTTTCTTCATCACTATCACATACCTAATCCTCAATAATTGGGGATTTATTTTCTTTTCTAAAGGTCTCAGGTTCATTAGTCTCAACAGTAGGCTTTTCAACTACAGACTCACTAACAGACTCATCAACAAAATCATCAAGGCTAGGATAAACTAAATTAGATTTTGGTGGCATAAAATTCCCAGTATAGGGAGGTGGGATAGCATTATACCCTAATCCTGTTTTACATTTATCCATTATCTGTCTGTCTAGAAGTTTACTTAGGTTTTTTGATGAATTTTCAAATTTTTGTACTGTAAGTTAAACCTCATATTTTTCTTTTGTAGCCAACTCTAACTTCCTTTTAAGCTCTGTAATATCTAAATCTCTTAAATAGATTTCACATTTTAAGAGCTTTATATCTTTCTCATACACAAACTCATTTTTCTTAAAAACTAACAGTCTAGCTTCTACATATTCTAAACCAGTTTTATAAGAGACACCACTTATCCTAGTTGTTCTTAAGTCTTTAACTAATTGTTCATTTTGTTCTTTTAGATCTTTTACACATTCTAAACAAGATGAACAACAATTTGATTCATTAGATACCTCAGAGTGTGTAGAAGAAGTTGAACTTGTTAAAGAATAAGCCATAAGTGCAAAATTGGTTGGACCTTCTTCTGCTTGGTCACTCTAATCATAGCCAAAGCCATCACACTAAGATACTAAGGCATTTGAAGTAGTTTTCTCAACTGGCACAGTCCTTCTTATAGGCTCCTTGTTCCTGCTGTCTTGATTCCTGGATGCCCTGCACTCCCTTGCAAAGTGTCCTCTCTTGTAGCAGTTGAAACACTCCACCTTGGACTTGTCAAACCTAATTCTTTCTTTGTTGTCCATGTCTAGCTTCCTGCCAGTATTCTTCAGGAATCTTCTTGCCCTCATAGTTAGTATAGCAATGTTCCACCTCAAATCCATCTCTTCTAGATCATCAGGATGGATTTGTTGTAGATCTTCATTATCTAGTTGTGGAATACTTGGTTGGCTAGCAAAGAAGGAATAAATCACAACATCACTCATATTTTCAACAGTTGTTGAGCTATCAGCAGCACCCTGAGTGCTAGCAGTATTAACACCCTGAGCAGTATTAATTGCTCTAGTTGTACTGTTAGTGCTGCTAGAGGACAGAAAGGCTACATTGTGTGAGTTTGTGGTTGAGCTAGATGTCCCTTTAACCTCTGATTCATTAGCCTTCAGGTTGTTGAAGAGGTCATCCAAACTTAATGTCTCAATCTCTAGTTTGTTCCTCTACACAATAGTATGCATAGTCCATTCTTGTGACAAACTTCTCAAGAACTTCTGATTGATGTCTTCTTAAGGGATAACTTCACCATGCATATCCAGTTGACTAATTAGCTTTTGAAGCCTTTCATAAGTTTGCTGAATCACTTCTATGCTGGATGCTGCAAAGTTTTCATACTGTTGCTTCAGAAGATTTTTCTGAGTTTTCTTTGTAGCAGTATTACCTCCAAATCTGTTTTTAATAGCCTGCATCAGTGTCTTAGCATCCTTGTATGAGTTGAATTTTAATTGATGCTCATTAGGTAAGGCCATCAACAGAGTGCTTCTTGCCTTCAACTCTGCCCTTCTTTGTGCCTTCTCTTCAACACTTGTAGGAGGGATAACAGTCTCCTTACCATCAACAGTTTTTGTTACTATGGGTGCATTACCATTTTCTATGATCTCCCATAGAGTGTAATCAATGCACTGTAGGTACTGCTCCATCCTCATCTTCCAGAGATCATACTCACCAGGTTAGAGTATGGGTAGCTTGATGGTTTGAGTAGTTTGAGAATCCATTGCTTCTTGAAAAAGTAGATCTTGTGTGTAGTAAAGTTTCTTCTTATTCAAAGCTTCTCACAAGCTCTGATACCACTTGTTGATCCCACTTGAATGGATCTTGAATTCCTTAGCTTATGTAAGGCTAAGTTGTATTGAATAAATTCAAAACAACTATGATAGAAACTTTGATTATAAATATCAAAGACTATGCGGAATCTAGTCAATGATACTAAGAAGAATTTCAATGAAACAGTAATAAATAAGATTAATAACAAATAGTTTACCAAACTTTCAGCCTCAATATAATACGAACACTCTTAATAGTGTTAGGGTTACAAAACCTTGAAGCTACGAATAGATTGACAGAATAATGAAAAGATGATATCTATTTCTATGCACTAGGACCTCCTTTTATACACCAAGGAGTCCTAACTGGCTTACAATAAATTTTCTAAGTTATCATGATCTTCTAAACAAATAACTTATACGTATCTTTTACAAAAATATCTCATACTTATCACATAAGTATTCATGATCTCCAATCAATCTTTATCTTTTCAAGAGTCTTAATCCTTGAGCAGTTGTAATCTTTCAGCAGTTGTAACTTTGTACCAACAACATTAACTCTGAATAAGCAGTTGTAACTTTGTACCACAGCACTAACTGAGCACAAGCAGCATTAACTACTTAGAATATTTTCTTCATTCTTCATCAGCAGTACTAAGTTACACTAGCAGTACTAACTTTATTCTAGGAGTACTAACACACACCTGAGCAGCAGTAACTTTAAGATCATCATGAAGTCTTTTAATCCTAACAAATAATAGTGTGCAGAATGTTGTTGCATCAACCATTCGTGAAATCTATTCTTCAGTGGAGTATTGCATAAATCGTTTGGTGACAAATATGGATGCTTTAAATTTGTATTATGACCAGCAAAAAAGTTTAATGACGAAAGCAGATGTTAATGTGCCTATCCCGCAAGAAATGGATACAGAAGAAATGTACACTTCGGCTCTATGTGTTACCAAACCAAAAAAAGTTAAAATTAAATGTCCGAGCTGTATTTGTAATAAAGGAACTGCACGGAAAAGGATTCCCTCTGCTGGTGAAGTTGGCACCAGTCGATCATCTAAACGAAAGTGAAGATGCAGTTACTGTCAAAAACTAGGTCATGATATTAGGATCTGCCCCACAAAGAAGGAAAAAGAAGCAGAATTGGCAAAAGAACCAGAATCGGCACGCCTGGGAACTCAACCTCAAGAAACTCTAAACGAGTAGTGAACTTTTTGAACTTTAAATGCTTTCTTTAGTTTAAATTTTCTCTGTTTTGTTTTTATGCTTGGCATGAATTTTGTTTGGTACTCATTTGATTTGTTTAAGTATGGATTTTGTCTAGTTTTGATGAATATTTTTTGACATTATGGTATGCAATTGAAATTGGTTTTCAAGTTTTTATATATTCATATTTCTTAATCGAGATATGATTGGCTACAATGGCTTTATGATCTGGTCTGGCAACTGATTTGCTGGTTAAGGGTGTCTGACATAGGCTGCCAATTGGTCTACTTGTTAAGTAGATAGTGCATAATATCCTGTATGCTTTAGATCAACACTCACCATGCCACTTCAACCTGATTGACCTATTTTCTCTATAAACATAATTAATTGTTTGACCAGAAATCATAAAAAGTTGCAGCATGAATTAGCGCGTATTCATATAAATTACATGATATTGCAGCCTCTATTTCGATATTACACGCACTGGTAACTTTTTTCTTTGAGCCTTTATTCAGCTCACAGTGGCAAGCATAAAGATGGGAAGACCTTAAATACGCCGTGAAAGTTGCTGAAAGACGCCTAGCAAGAAACAATTGGCCTGAATATTATGATACAAAGAGCGCAAGATTCATAGGTAAACAAGCATGCCTCTTTCAAACATGATCTATTGTAGGTTATGTGCCAAGCAAAACAGCTAGCAAGAGACAAGGCCCAATCACGCCTAGCATTGTAAAGAAGGCATCAGTTGCCCTTGTAGTGGTGCTTGTCACTGCTACAACTGTGTTGGCTCAAGAGTTTATGTCCAGGCTTTAGCTACAACTTAATTTGGGCTTCTTTGGTTATGTCATTTGTCAAAACAAAACAATTGGTTATGGGTTTATATGGAATCATTCTGTTTTTTTATTGCATGGCTGTTTGGTGGTTATCTCTAATATCTCTAATAGCTTTTTTCTCATACTCGTTTGTCACGTCCAACACAAACTTTAAAACATTAGGTGATGCTCTAAACGTTATAGTTTTTTTGGTGTCTACATCATTCGGTTTAGAAAGTTCACGCATTGCATCATCCATTATCTTAAATCCTACATTTTTAGTAGGTGAATTGAAATTGTCATCATTCGCAACCAACCCATGGTTTGAGTCATTCATCATGATACCTGAGTAAATCAGTTATGGAGTGATAATTGATTACCCACATTAAGTTTTCCATATTATTGCATCGTAATAAATGTATCACAAACATATAGTTTATAAATTCGAACATTTCCCTTAGCAAGCTTTCTCTTTTCATAGTCTGCATATTGTAAATCTTTGGAAACCATACTAATTGCATCACTTTTTCCTTTCTTATTCAATCGTTGGCTCCTTCTTTCCACTAAATCGAAAAAATAAAACAATAACCAGTATGCAAACTTGAAAATTAATTTAGATGCGTACACGTAAATTCGATTATGAAGATGCATACACCAAAATATCGATTATCTAGTACTAATTAAGATGCATACCTGTTGAGTCGTCCATTTTTTCTTTGTTATTCATTGTTCGTGTATTTTAGTACAAAGTAAAACATGCATGTTTAGATGCTTATAAATATTCATGCAAATATATCGGATTATGGAATTTAGAAGATATGCCTATTTTGAATAAAGTTAAAATGACTGGCATGCCCTTAAGATGCATACTGTAACATTTCTCATTTTCAGGTCATTTCACGACTCAATTATTATCATTATTTATTTTTAGAGTTTTACGCGTTCGCTTTTAATTATAATCGTATAGTTAAATTGCGTAAACTAAGAATCATCATTCAACGTAAACGGACGCCAAACAAGTTAAAGTTTACATGAAGCAAGTGTTATATGATTACTAAGAGTATAATTTATAATTTTTCATAATTTATTTTTATTGGTTACGTAAAACGCTTACGTTTCGTAATAAATTACATTCGGGCATACCTGGAAACACCTATGTTAGATATTAGAAAAAGACTCGGTCACCCCGTGTATTTTACTGTTTATTATAGCTCGTAGTTTAATAGTTAATAGTACGTTTTTCGGTTTTAAGTCGGGTACTAATACCCGGTATTTTGTAAGTACTATATATATAGCCTCTTCCAACTTTGGAAAAGGCAAGCTAGTCATAAATTCATTTACAAAAGAAAACACTTTCTCTCTCTAGATATTCTCTCTAGTGTTTCTCTCTCTAGAAACTAGCCCGATCCAAGAATCGACACCGTGTTATGATATAGGATATACCACAATTGGTATCAGAGCTTATGGGATGATTAGATCGTGTGTATGTGCGATTTCTTGCTTGATTTAGCTCGAAAAGTGTGCCATAGAAAGTTCTAGCTTCTTGTTTTATTAAGATCTCCGAATTTTGTTGTTTGTATTAATAAAGTTTGGGTGTTTCTAGTAGCTATTACCTTATGGTACTGTGTTGTGCAAAAAAAATCAAGCAAAATCGTTCAAAAGGGTGATTTATAAGTGATTTTGTGTAAAAAAAAGTCGTTGTTCTTCGTGGAGAGTTGCCAAAATTTCTTCACGGCGGTTTGCTGAAATATAATATTTTATTAAGTAGGTTTGGTTGGGAGACTGTATGCCGCCCAACGAATCCACCGCTCAACGTCAAGAGGCGAATTGTTACTAAGCAGCGAGTTGCTTACCAGTGGTTTGCTTACCAGCGAGTTGCTTACCAGCGGTTTGTTTACCAGCGGTTT
>BQNB010073572.1:3203-32073 GCA_026074375.1 Tanacetum coccineum
TTGAAATATTATACAGCAGTGGGTCACCATATTTTTTACGCAGTGCAATTGTTTTATGGTTCTTTGACAGTATAAAGTTATAAACTTGTAGTGTAGGCTCTCCTATATGTGCTAAACTCTTTCGAATATCGATGCACATATTTAGGGGGAGCGATTGGTTATGATGGCAATTATGGAATCACCTAAGACCGACCATGTAATTACTTTATCAGAGTTATAAGGATGGTAAGGTTAGGTACTCGATCCCACGATCCCACCAGAGCCGGAGGGATCTACCCAGGGACAATCCACTAGTTAGTGTAGAAGTACTTAGGTATGATTATAAAAGGAGTAATGTGAGAATAAAGGGAATAGTGCGGACTGAGATGGAGCTAGTACTGGAACACACCCAACAAGGTTCTAGTAATGAAATCTCGGTATGCACTGAAGGGGTTAAAGAATGAAAAAGAAATGCTAAGATAAAGGGTGAAAAGAAATCAGCCCTCCTTAAACCTTAGGCAGAAACCGGGTCACTGCATATGCTGTCAGAATCACATGGTTGATTGCTGACATTAAAGACAAGTATCATGAACCCAGTGATACATTGCACAACCCTCCCTAGCCACTCAAGATCCCTCAAAGGATTCTTGTTTCACTTCTCACGAAGATTAATACATTTATATCGTCTCTCTCACTCCGAGTTAGACGATATTGAAAAGGTGGCAGTCCGCTCTAGCCTTCGACTACCAAAAACCAAAAATGCACAATTAAGTCTAGAGCCATGAGATCATTAATAAATCTCGTTAAGAAACTATTCCAATATACTTGTGTTTCACACACTGTGAAAATAAGGATTATCTTAAGAGTCCTACGCATTATCCTTGTGATATTGCCAGAACATCCGAGTGATACGAAAGTATTCACATTGAAGATGGAAATCCTGCTAGAGCCAACATCAAACAAGCTCTGGGTAGGTGACTTGTAAGATCCTTAATGGATCAAACTTGTGACACTAGGCATCGATTCGGTCCAGATTATGAATTAACGAAGGATGAATTTTTATAAGAGCTTAAAACTCTCGATGTGTTACAAAAATCACTTTAACTAGTGACACATCAATTGATTTTTAATTTAATTTAATCTTTAATCGATGAGATAGTAACTCACTAATTCACTATTACCGTTCTATTAGTAGCAATACTATTAGTGAGGTAGCCTGCTTTGAGGTGTCCGATAAAGAAATACTAGCAAGTGCAGTGAATCTAATGCATCTACGTTAGATGATCTAACACCTTAAGCTGGAAACCCTGTCAAGGAGGTTCTTATAATGAATCTACCTGATCATAGGTACAATATTTATACTATAAAACAGTCCTCACGGAACCGGAGGTTAATGCAACCGAACTCTGACGAATGACAAAGCCATATTCATCACCAAGCTTTATTGTTAACTGTTGTATTTCAGGATTACATAAAGATGGAGATACAGTTGCCTCGTTCCAGTAAAGTCAATTCACAACCCCATGCTCACACTTAATGTTTCTAATCAAAGACATCATGACATCTAAAAGTCCTACAACACAGCTTCCGCAGCTCTGATAAGTACTATCATGATCCAGAAGAGTGTGAGTATGCGGGTCCGAAAGTCACAACATCACATGGAGGCAATATTCCACAACAAGGATGATTAAGAGATTTAAAGTGGATGGTGATCTCAAAGAAAGCTCAAAGATCACTCAAGTCCAAGGAACAAAGATCACTACTTGATGTACAACGATGAATGTTGAAGAATCAAAAGACTACAAGCCAGAATTAAAGATTAAGTCAAGTATAATGTTAGGATTCAATTTGTATTATTTGGGGTGACCTCCCTTAGGGGGAGATTGTTAGGATTATGAAAATCCATGTAAAAGACTCGGTCACCCCGTGTTATATCTAGCATAGGTTAGCTCGTAGTCTTAGTTTTAATCGTTTAGTTACCGTACGACTTATGGTGTTGGGCCGGGTCTTTACCCACTTGTTAGCCCACTCCATGGCCCATTTAGGGGCACCAAAACACTTGTATAAATACCCCTTTCCAGCCATGGGAAGGGGTTGGTTGTTCATTTGATAATACACACATTTAAGGTGTTTTCTCTCACTAGACTAGTCACTTTCTCTCTCTAGAAATTTGGCCAACCCATCATTCCTAAGCTTGTATTGTGATATCCAATATACTACACATTTCTTTGGATATTGTATACCAAGCAATACCCACTTCTCCGGATATTGTATACCAAGCAATACACACTTCTTTGGATATTGCATACCAAGCAATACAAATTTCTTCGGATATTGTATACCCTGCAATACGCACTTTAAAATTCTTGCGGTCTAACATTTATACTTACACTTTTTGTGATACTGTGATGAAGCAGTAGTCACTAAACACTTTTCATGATACTGTGGTTAAAGCAGTAGACAATATACTCTTTTGATCCTATATTTATACTTACATAAACCTATGAACTCACCAACTTTATGTTGACACTTTTAAGCATGTTTTTCTCAGGTGAATAAGATGTTTGTCGTAACTGATGTGCACTGAAGTCTAGATTTTTCAAGATTTCATTCATGGATTTCTACATACATTCAAAATATCAAATCTCGTTGTATTATTTCTAGTCTTTCATTATGATGCAAACCTTGGGACAAATGTTATTTTTCAATTAAATCAACGAGATTACTTTTCAAACGACTCATTTAGATGTCATTCTCTTATATCTTGTGCTATTGTATTATGAAGAAACGCTCCCGGACACATTTCTGTTCCGAACCATTTTGGGGGTGTTACAATTGCATTCAATTCCCTCACTCGAGAAAAACCAAAGGTTAGGACGAAAAGTGATTTAGGGTATGGATCTTCTAATCTTTCACCAAAAAGTAATAAACCAACAAGGCGGACAAAATCACACATATATGACCATAACAACAGAATAGACACATGTGATTGCTCGCATCCTCATTCGAATAAAACCTAAGGGTTAGAAATTAGGAAAGGGAAATAATTGTTGTTAAATAAAAATTTACAAAACAAATAGACTAAGTCCAAAAAAATAAGATACAAGTTGCTAGATAATTTCCTAACCATTACCATGATAAAGACTTAGAAATATTTACACAAACATCTTGATCATAGATCACCAAAAACAACCTTAGTTGGCGTTCCCGTAACGGTCAAATCCTAATCATCCCATACTTTTACAAAATTAAGTGGCGATATCTACCACTTTATACAAACTTTACATCATTGATTTATAATCACGTATCAACGAATAATTGATCCTTCAAATAATACCATCGGTTTAAGTTTTAACGAATCGAGTATCTTCATAATTTCCTCCTCTTTTTTGCAGCGATTTTCTAATTTTTCTGTTTTTTTTAACTTTCATACTACGAATCTCAGTGTAATTTCACCATCTTCACGATCATAATAACTTCGGATAATTTCTTCTATAATTATTCGTTCTTCGGACTCGGATATACCAATAATTATGATGGTAGTAAAAATACATGAGTTTGACTACTTTTACATTCCCAATTGCAATGTGCAATTTCCCAACCATACCAGAGATATCTTTTAGGAGTTGGTTAGAATCTACCAAAGATTAAATACGACTGATATTTCTGTGACGCTTGCAATAATTAGAAAAAAGCTCATGCTAGTCACAAAGCCAAAAATATAGTTTCGACGACTAGATGCTTAGAACTATTACACATGGATCTATTCGGACCTTCCGCCATACGGAGAAGACTGTTTGAATGATCAACCCTAAGCCTTTCTAACCCAATTTATCTTTTGACTTGTTCCTCCTTAGCTCTAGTGGTGGAGATGTGTATCCTTGCCAAGCCTATGATAGAAAACTAATCACGATCGAGCAAATAAGCGTACCAATTAAATGTTGCACCCTAGATTAGTTGAGTGATCTGAGTGTTTTCATTTCTATATTTCGTGAGGATCTTGGTTATGTATAGGTGATTAGAACAAAACGATGCTTAAACCGAAAAATCCTTAACTACGGTTGGGATACATTTTCAGAACTTTTCTAAAGTCTACTTAAGGACAAGTAGGATTTAAGTGGGGGGAGGGATATTTGATGACATCAAATAATGTCACTTTATAGTATCATTTATCCCATCTATTTTACCCGCTTTTATATAATTATTGCAAGATTTCGTGCTTAATTGCTTTCAAGTTGATAAATGCAGTAATTATGGAGTGATTTGTGAAGACAAGCTAAAAGACGCATAATTTGGAGCTAAAAAGAAGACATTTGAAGATTACTACTTCCCGACTACATACGTCGTATCCAACAAGG
Organism: Tanacetum coccineum; assembly: GCA_026074375.1. Taxonomy (NCBI): domain Eukaryota; kingdom Viridiplantae; phylum Streptophyta; class Magnoliopsida; order Asterales; family Asteraceae; genus Tanacetum; species Tanacetum coccineum. The sequence continues at coordinate 7,541 of BQNB010073572.1, forward strand.
AAGATACGACGTATCGGCGCCAACTCTTCACAAGAAAACGCGTTTTGACCAATTCCCAATACGGCGTATCCCTTTGATACCATACGTCGTATCCAGCTGGATAAGTATTCGAAGATACAGTAATTAAAGTAAATTAGGAATGTAATAACTGATTGATTAAGAACGTAGCGCGCACTCCAAGGAATCCAGCCCAATACGTCGTATTGACCCTATTCAATATGGCGTATCCAGTATTTTTCAGACACTATAAATAGAAGACTCAAAAACGAGTTTTCAGTGTGCAAAAATCATATTCCTTATACCATACTCATAAAAGACGAATTTCTGAAGAGAAGAAGAGCCACCAAGGTCAAGCATCGATCACGAATCCATAGAAGACGTCGTGTAATTTTTACTCTCTTAATCGTTCGATTCTAATTGTTTGATTACGCTTGTATAATTACAATGGTTGTGGGCTAATACCCTCGGGTATTAGCCATCTTAATGAAAGTTCAATGTTTGGTTTGTTTTAAAATCGATTTCTTAATTAATCGTTGATTGTTTAATTATGTTTATCACCTAATACTTGTTTATGTGCTTGAATATGCGACCTATCATTCAACTGGGTCTAGTGATACCTAACAAGTGATCTAGATACTGGGATAGCTCTCCATATCGTGTTTTATATTACTGGACCAATAGGATCACAAATAACGTTCTATCTTTACCTTTAAATTATGAGCTTAGTCAGACCGGTAGGTGACCCGTAATGTTCCAACAATCATGTTCTTAATTAATTGGTAAAGACTCGAATAGTGGACTACCAGTATATATAACACCGTCAAGCAATAAGTGGGTAAAGTCCCGATGGGCTAGGGTTTTAACAGGATCACCACTGCTTTGATTCCCTAAGATGAATTATAATTAAACTAAAGGATGCTTTATGCGGATGCGTTAATTGTGACAGGATTAATCGTGTCTAGGTCTTAGGATGATGTCCCGCCTAAGTCTTAAGAAAGATATGCCGCTTCAAGATAAGTAAATCATTGTACTAAAACAAACAAACCAACATTTAACTGGATTTAATATGGCTAATACAGTTTTCTATCATTTGGCTTGTACCGCTAGTCTATCTTCTGATTTTCTTCTTTCGTGTTTATTGTATATTGAATTGATTATTGTCACCTCAAACCTGTGCCAGTCTCTCAGGCTGAAAACCCTCCATATCATTAGACAACGTATATAGCATAGGTTTAACCTGTAATTAGAATTAACTTAGACCAATTAGACTAATTAAAATACTGATATAATATAGGATTAATTTTCACTCTTAGTGTTCGACACCCTACTTACCGCAAAACTCCCACCGATCGGGTACACCGCCCGTTAAAGTGTTGTTTTAGGTTTGTCGGCTAAATATAAATGTAAAACTTGATAATCAAATAATTGACCCTATACGATAGCACATCAGGTTTTTGGCGTCGTTGCCGGGGAGTGAATTAAGTTAACCCTTATTCTTATTAGTATTTCTAACCATTAACTAATTAGCTTAGTTTAATTTAATTCATCTTGTATTGCTTGTTTAATTGTTTGTTTAAATTCCCGCATTTAATTGTTTTTCAAAGTATTTTGTTCTGACTGATCACTTTATATAGCGTATCTACCAGTTGGATACGGCGTATCAACCCTTCTCTCAGAACAGTGTATTGAATTCTACAGTCTAAATAACGTATCATTTTATTCCAAACAATATGGCGTATTCTGTGAACTCAATACGACGTACTGAATGATTCAAGGGTCAGGATTGAAGTTGGGGGAGCATCTCAAGAGCCTAGAATCTTCCTCACATCACTATAAATAAAGGAGTTTTTCACACAGTGAGGGGACATGTAGGATTTAGCTTAAGCTTTTAGTAATTTAGTAGCTTATAGTAGTTTTTCAGCTTAATTTTCATTGTATTTTCCTTTTCCAAGTATTGTAACCATTTGAATATTAATAAAATTCTGTTTGATTTAAATTCGAGTTTAATTCAAGTTTTTCTCTTATGCAGTTATGGTTTAAGTTGTTCAAATTAATCCAATAAGCTTCCATAAGCTCTTCATTACTACTTAAGCTAGCTTATACTCAGTTAAGCCTTCAAAAGTTTAACTGAGTTTAGATATTCACTTAATTTCTCCCCAAAAATACCTTAGCTTAACTTTTGGATGATAAGCCAATCATGGAAGGGCTTATGGACCTCACCAGCTTGTTTTTAACAAGCTGGAGCTTATAAATAAGCTCTTAAGAGCATTATTTGATCCTTGTTTGAGCTAGGATCAAGGTACACACTCTATTTTCCATTTCAAGCTTTATTTCTTGTTTAGCTTATCATTGTGCTTATTGATTGCTTATTTCTGCTTAGTGTTGCTTATTTAGTCTTATTAGATCTTATAGATGCTTATCAGTAATAGATTTTAGCTTATGACTCATTTGAATGTTGATTACATATAAATTATCTTGTTTTTAGTTAAATATGCTTATTGTTCTAGCTTATTGATTATTGCTTATTTGTGGTTAAATTTTGCTTAAAAGTTCTTAATATCATTAGATCTTAATCTGTTTTAGCTTTTTAAAACTTATTAAAAACTGTTTTCAGCTTAAAAATGTTTCTCAAACAGATTAAGAGGTGTTTGGCACAAGCAGTACTAACTTTGGTTAGTACTGTTTGATTGCCTTGTGTCCTTTAAGCTAAGTTTGATAAGCTCAAACTAAGCTTATAAGTCAGATTTCACAAGTTTTTAAAGTCTGAATCTAAAATTTAAGGTCTGATCTGTCCATGGTTTGAATCTGTGGTTTCTAAGTTTAATAAGTTAGCTTATTTGATTAGATCTTATTTAGGTACCATTTTGTGTCAATTTCATGCTAGTTTTGAGTCCATTATACAATAGAATAAGTTTGGTTAAGTTAGCATTTGTCAATAAAGTTTTTAGTCAAATCTATCAGTCTCATTTTCAAAGTTAAAATCCAGTTTTCAAAAGCAAATTTAGATTAGAATTAGCTAGTTTTAAGGTCTGAAATTGAAAGCATAAGCTCACTAGGGTACAAGCTTAATCTGTTTAAGCTTCTTTTTATATTTAGTCATAATTTAGTAGCTTAAAATTAAGCCTGCAGTAGCTAATTTTTCCTTTAAAATCCAAAAAGCCAAAAACATTAGTAGTCTGTCACATTTTCAAGTCGCGTATATTTTTTCCCCCCCATAAAAAAGCTTATTTTATTTTAAATCTAGCTTTAATATTTAGTTTGTATAGCATTATTGAGTAAAATCCCTTATCTTTTTTTATAGCTTTAAACTGTTTCTTGCTATTGAGTTCCTTTGAACTTAAAGTTTGCAAAGTAGTCAATAATTTTCAAAAAGCCAAAAATAATAGTTAAGTCTGTCATTTTCAAGTGCCTTTTCTAGCTTATTTTCTGGGCCAATTTTCTTATTTCTAGTTTTTATATGTACTTTGGATATCAACCTTAATTTGTTTTGAGTTTTCATCTTATTTCAATGGCTTAATTGTTCTAAATCTTAGCTTAAAGTTGGTCAAATGTCCTTAGAATCTGTTTGCTTTGTGTCTGCTATCCTTTTAGGTTTTTAGTGCTTTTCAGCTTAATATATTTGCTTATTTTTTAATCAAAAGTGCTTGTTAGGTTTTAGACTTTAGCTGTTTTTAGGTTTTAGCTTTTTCCAAATGATTATAAGTTTTCTATTTAGCTTAAAAATTAGTAAAAAGTCCTATTAAAGTGTTTAAAGGTCTGCTGTCAAATTGTTTTTTTTAAAGTGCTTTTTGAGCTTATTTTATTTTCTCATTTTAAGTCTGATGTGCTTATTAAGCCTAGTTTTGGTTCTGTTTTAGCTTATTAAGTTTCCTAATTGCTTATTTTGTCTTTAAAAGCTAAACAGTTTCCAAATTTAGTTGATGAGTCTTTAAGTTTAAACTGTCAATTTTTTTAGCTTATTTCTGGGTTTTCTTTTAAGTTTTAGTTATAAGTCCTTTTATTAAATTAGCTTATTTTCACTTACACTTTAGTTTTTTCAAACATAAAAATAAAAAAATGTTTAAGGTCAACAAAAGAAGTGGACTCCAAGGTTTCGAACCTGTGACCTCCCACAAACACACCAAACACCTTACCATGCGCCCCTTGGGCTTTCTATTAGACCCCAGTGGTCCGTTTCCTTTTATATTCTTTTAGTAGTTTTGCTTATTAGGTTTATAGTGCTTATTTGCAGCTTATTTCGTTTAGCTTTTTCCAGATTTTATTTTTCTTATATTAATAATAGTCTAAAGTATTTTCAGTAATTTTTCCAGAATTTTTAGGATTAGTTTAATAAATATTAATCATATTTATTTTTCTTTCTAGATTTAAAATTTAGTTATTAAGTTGCATGAAAAAATAAATAAAAATCAAAAAAATATAATTTCTTTTCTGAAAATTATTTTAAGGCATTTAGGATTTAAAAAGTCATAATTTGTGTTTTAGGGTTAAAATTTGTCTAATTTAGTGTCTTTGAAATGTCAGCTGTTTATTAATATCTCCGTAACGTTTTTTTAGCTTAATCATTAGTTGCCTTAATTGATTGCCTTGCTTTTTCTTTGGCCTTCCCTTTCGTTTTGAGAATTATAAAAAAATCAAAAAACAAAAAAATACTTGATATTCAAGCATCAAACAAAATACTTCCGTGGATTTCAAATTCACTTCTCGTCGGGATACGACACTCGGGAAATATACTATTGTTTGTCCTCAAGCAATTTTATATAAAACGGGAAACTCTCTGTATTATAACTAATTTGGTATTTAGTATTATATTTATATTTTATATATACTATTAAGACCGAATCATCATCTTTCGTGTTTATTGTGTATTGAATTGATTATTGTCACCACTAAACCTGTGCCAGTCTCTCAGGCTGAAAACCCCCTATCATTAGAAACATATATAGCATAGGTTTAACCAGTAATTAGAATTAACATAACCTAATTAGATTAATTAAAATATTGTTAGAGTATAAGGTTAGTTTTCGCTCTTAGTGTTCGACACCCAACTTACCACAAAACTTCCACCGATCGGGTACACTGCCCGTTAAAGTGTTGTTTTAGGTAAAGTCGGCTAAATATAAATTTAAAACTTGGTAATCAATAATTAACCCTACACGACAGCACATCACCCACAAAAATTTTGGTGTAACGCGGTCGATACATCAACCTACATAATCAATAGAATTTCCATTAGACACATTCTAGGAAAACTCCATACGAATTATTAAAAGGTAGAAAACCTAATCTTAATTACTCTAAGTGTATTGGAAGAAATGCTTCATTCCTATACGTAAAAGATTGCCTCACCAAGTTTGACCCAAAGTCGTATAAAGGTGTTTTCCTAAGATATTCGCAAAATAGTAAAGCCTATATATTCTCAAACAAACCAACAATTGAAAGTAAAAGAATCCTTAAATGTGACATTCGATGAAACTCCTCCCCCGCCTAAAACATCACCTTTGGAGGATGATGACTTAGTCAAAGAAGAAGCTATCGAGGTTAATAAAACAAGGCCCTTAGGCAATGATCTCGAAGATAAATCTTTAGAAAATAATAAAACATAAACATTAAATACTCAAAATCAGACCATTAGAAGATATGTATTGAAAAACTAAAATCAAAGAAACTCTTAATCACAAGCTCAAAACAAAATAATTTCATTTTATTGGGGGTTTTTTTTTTATTTTCCTTACACAACATAGAACCTAAAAATATAGAATGAAATTGTCTATGTAAAAGATGAAAGTTGGGTAATTGCTATGCAAGAAGAATTAAATCAATTTATATCAAATGATGTTTGGGAATTAGTCCCTAAGAATATGACCATAATTGGAACCAAATAGGTATATAGAAATAAGGTTGACAAGAATGGTGTCGTGTCTAGAAATAAAGCTAGGATAGTTGCTCAAGGTTATAATCAACAAGAAGGAATTGATTATGACGAAACTTATGCACCCGTAGCTAGATTAGAATCCATAAGAATATTATTAGCTTATGCATGCGCACTAGACTTTAAATTATTTTAGATGGATGTAAAGAGTGCATTACTTAATGGTTTTATCAATGAGGAGGTTTACGTGGCACAGCCTTCGGGATTCATTTTCTTCACAAAACCTAATCATGTTTATAGACTCAAGAAAGCACTTTACGGACTCAAACAAGCTACTAAAGCTTGATACGATAGATTAAAAGCCTTTCTTATTAAACATGATTATATAATGGGAATGTTAGATAACACACTCTTTACTAAGAAAAGTGGATTCAACTCATCATGTCAAATATATGTCGAATGACATTATATTCGATCAAACGTTGTTTAAAGAGTTGGAGCGATTATTTGCTAATATCAAGGCACAAATATTTTAAATAAGAGTATAATAGGGGAGTCTATTTTTCTGATATATGGGTCCGACCACTTCAGTTTTTGTAAAAATGAGGTCATATGGTCGATTTTCTAACAAGTTCCAAATTTGTGATTTTCACAGAAGACTCTAAGCCAATGAAGACTCTTATGTCTAAGAAAATAAAACTCATAAAAGATGTAGAAGGTGAGTCCATAGATAATACCAAATATAGAGGTATGATAGGTAGTTTGTTATATTTAACAACAAGTATGCCCAATATCATGTTTAGTGTTTGCCTTTGTGCACGCTTCCAAGAGGATCCCAAAACCTCTCACCTTGAAGCGGTGAAACGTATTTTCTAATACATTAAAGGCACTACGCACTTAGGATTATGGTATCCTAAGGGGTCCGACATAGAAACTATAGTATATGCCGACTCTGATCATGCGGGAGATTTTGTGGATAGAAAAAGCACTAGTGGTATTTGTACGTTTATGGGATGTTGTTTAACATCTTGGTTTTCGAAGAAACAAACCGCTCTTGCTATTTCCACTACCGAAGCCGAATATGTAAGCGCCAGATGGGCATGTCAACAAGCACTACGGATGAAACAAGCTCTCGTAGATTATGGCATTAGCTTAGATGACATTCCTATAATGTGTGATAAAAAATGGGCTATAGACTTAAGTAATAATCTCGTACAACACTCTCGTACAAAACACATCGAGATTCGTCACCATTTTCTTTGTGAAAATGTTCAAAAAGGAAATATTTCCATAGAAAATGTTTCATCGGAAGATAACATTATCGACATTCTAACTAAACCCCTTAAACGTGAGCCTTTTAATTACTTACGTCTAGGTCTAGGAATGATGGAACAAATTGATTAAGTACTTATTAAATATTTATATCACCACTAATGTTAATAGGAACTCAAGAGTAAAAAAGAACATTGAACTACAACCAAAACCAACATGCCAAAATAAAAATAAAATTAGGAAAGTAAAATCGTCAGATAGGCGGCCCCCTTAGCTCTTAAAGGGCGGCCCCTTAGTGAAAAGGAGGTCGGCCACACATATAAGGGGACCAGCCATATAACAGTTCGTAATTTTTTTCTTTTCTTCTTTCTTTCTTTCTCTTAAATTTGTGTCTAGGATTCTATTTTTCACAAAATCAAAGATTGGGAATTTCTCAAATGTTAATTTTTCTTTTATACAAAATTGCTTATTAGTAAATACTTGCAAACCTTGGTTTTGCCAAGACTTAAGCTTTAAAACTTATATATATATATATATATATATATATATATATATATATATATATATATATATATATATACATATATATATCATAGTACATAGACCCGCCTAACGGGCGGGTTTGGTCCATAATTTTTTTTGAGACAATGTTTGTCGTTTAGTTCTAATGGGTACCGTGTTTTTGTAAACATAGAATCTTCATTCCTCTTTTTTGTTTGATTGTTGATAGTGTGACATATAGCAGTCCGTGTGAGAATACAGTCTTTCTAAAGCAAACACAACCTTGTATAGGTGTATGACCTGGCACTTAGTAATTGTCATTGTCAAGATAATGTCAATTAAAAGATAAACATTTACATGTATGCATTTTTGGCGTGTTTACTTCATAATAATATAGAAAATACTAAGTAGATGTAAATAATAATTGTAGATATTCTAAAAGTTGTATATAGAAGTTTTTGATACGTATAGTTGGTCGTGTGAAAAAACTGAATTGTTATGTTCTCTGTCTAAGCAGAGAATCTTCAATCCTCTATTGTTTTTGGCTCTTGTTAGTGCGACATATAGTTGTCCGTGTGTGAATACTGGGTTTGTTAAAACAAACAAACATGTGATAGTTACTGGTCTTGCTTCTTATTAATCGTCATTGTTTTGAAAATTAAACATTTACACGTATGCAAGTAAACTTTTTAATCTCTATTTTGAATCATATTTATATATGTAAAAAAACACATAAGCTTTCCTAGGAAAGGAAAAAGATTGAACGTATCGTTAAGGTCAAACAAGCTGATTTAAAACGTCCAAAATATAACACACAATGCAGCATATTGACCAAAAAAGAAAAACAACATGAATAAGATGATTGTCATATCCGTAAACTATTTGGAATCATGAAAACTATGCAAAAAAGATATTTGGACACCTTTAAGTTTTACCTTTGAGAATTGCCCATATCCCAGCCTAAAAATTTAGCTCTTAGCTGGAAAAAAGGGGCGAAAGGGTTGGCAAGTCCAATTGGTTTCAGTAAAATGGTAAGGTTTTGTTCCTTGATTGAAACAGGTCGGGTTCGATCTGCAAAAACTGCAGTCATTATATATATTAGAAACTTTATAGTAATACAAAAGGAGTATAGAAAAAACTATATTATTAGAGTTATCAAATCAACTTTTTACATGGATTTTTTGTTTTTAAGCTTGTGAATGCAATTTTGCAAGACTTTTGTACCCCTTTGGAGGTGTTTTAATTACTTTTTAGTCAGATCTTTTAGCTTAAAGTATTTGACCAATTAGAGAAAAAAACAACTCAATCTATTTATAGGCAAGTGAGTTGAAATTCTCAACTTTAGCTGCAAAAGCTCTTATAAAGTAGTTTATACAATGAGGCAAAATTAGCAGTTAAAGAGAGATTTAGTATCTCACATTCGGGTTGGAAAAACATAATAGGAGGGGGCGTCTTCAACAATTCAAAGTTAAATAATCTGGGTTCCTCTGCTTACAATGGCATCAAAAACTCCACACACAGCCAATAACACCACCGACACCAGATTCACCAAGGTTGGACGTAATACTTTGTAAACTCAGCCCTACAATGATGGTCACAATTGAGGCTTAATTGAAAAAGAACAAAATGAATAATAACAATAATAGCAGCATAAGTTGGATGATCCTTACAAGACAAATGCTTGTTGTAGACCAGAATATGCTATAAGTTGGAAAAATCCAAACAACCTATGGTCACTGCAATGGAGTTACCACCACTCATGCTTCCACAAAGATACAAGAAGGGTATAGAAACAAAAAGAATCTCGCTCTCACTCTATTTCTTCACCATCCATTTTCTTTAGGAAGGCCATGAGAATGGTTCCCAGGGTCAAGCTAGCAAGAAAAATGATGAAAAGCAAAGTTGTGCCACTACTGGAATGAAGATAATGACTGACTCTGTCCTTTTCCCTTTTCAAGCACTCTTTTGCCTGAAATTTTCAAACAAAGAATCCTAACATTAGCTAACAAATATGTGTTGACAGAATAACTTCTTTTTCAATATCTATAAGAGTATTAGCAGTTTACTTTTAGCATATAATCTAGACAAGAATCTTCTAAGAAGTATTGCGTGAATAATACGATGTTGTATCTTTGAGCATGGATGCTTCAAAATAGTTTTTATAATATTCCATCCGACCCATTCCTATTTCAACGAATATATCTAGAACATTCTTCAACAAAGCTTGATCAATCTGCTCTCGTTCGCGCTCTTGATCAATCTGATTAAGAATCATAGGAAAAAATGAGGAATATTTCAATATGAAGTAAGAGAATGAAGACTGTCTAGAAAACAATGAATATAAACATACTAGAGATTACAGCATCTCGCACTTTCCCATTCACCTCTTGGTATACCAAAATCACCGCCCCGATTGAAGCCTCTTCTACCACTACTGAAGTTTCCACATCCCCTCACGCCTTTGTTCCTAAATCCATACCCCCTTCCAGCTAGAAATCGTCCACGTCCTCCTGAGACAAAAGATAAAGAAGGAAAAGAAACATGTCAAAAAAATAAAGCACACTATTGATCAGTTTTTAATAAGAAACACACCGACACTTTTTTTCAAGTATTATAAGTTCTGCTTGGTATCTTCAGCAACTGATAAAAAGTATAGAAACTAACATGCTGATGACCAAATGGAATTACAGGCATGTTTCTAGAAAGTCAGATGGGTTATACTAACAAACCTAACAAATAAGCAATGGGTCAAACAGATCCAAAAGAAAAAAAACTTCCTAAATTGTTTTGTTAATCAAATGATTCCAAAAATTTATAGTCCTTTAATAGATTTACAGAAATCAACAAAAAACAATCAAAAAAATTGACTCATGCGTGACCAATTCATCAACAGAAAATAAAATTTTCGACGCCAACATTTTCATTTGGAGCACCAGCACTGATGACGTGTCACTGAACGCCAAATTAAAAGAAAATGAAGGACGCCCACCTGTTCACAAGATATGTAGGCATAAATGAAAAATTACCAACAGTTTTAGACACCAACAGTTGTTTTTTCCAAAGCTTCTTTTCCTGGGATGCCATCTTTTAAAGAAATTAAGTATGAATTGTAGTCTTTTTTCCTTTGTGGAGGATTTTTTTGGTGTCAAACAGATGATTCCTCGCTAAATGGAAGCATAGATTTCACCTACAGCCAAAATATAACAATACAACCATTCAAATGTCATAATAATAAATATATATGATATATTGATTTCACTTTTAGTATAAGGTGACCCATTTCTAATCCCAAAATGAACAGAATTATTTAGGTCTTAAGTGCGATATTGAAGCCTTTTAAACACATTACATATATTTAATGTTCTAAATGTAAAGATTCTAATACAAAATCAAGCCAACATTGAATGCAAAAAAACATGCACATTTGACTCCGAAAATGAAAGGGGTGAGGAGAATATAACCACGAAGGTCTTATCACATGGGTACGGGCTATCAAGAGCAGCAACACATATTTTAGCAACCTCTTCTCTTGATATCTTCCCCTGCATAACCATAATGTTAAGAGGAGGGTATTTGGTCAAGAAAAGTAGTAACATTAAATATACCAAAATTTTCAAATAGGGATATCCAATAATTTCTCACTCTTAAAAGGGTAGCATACATTTAATCTATAACAAAAGAGGAACTATGGAAGGCATATAGTAGCAAAGAAATGAAGAAAATAATAAAAAAGTTTTGAAAAACAATTCTCTTTAGATTTGTCAAAATTTAGTTTCCATACCTTTATCGGTCAAACTAAACATTTTACTCTTTTTTTTCAAAAACAAATTTATGTTGGCTTTTGCCAAGCGGTGTGTAAGTGTCCATTAACCAAGAAGGTTGGAGTGGTTCAAGTTCTCATCGTGAGACATATGTGACATAGGTGTGTGTATGTTTGTAATAACTTGCCCTTCAAAAAAAAGACAAAAGTAGTCAGATACAAAAATTGGAAAATTTAGTGCATTTTTTGGGGTTGAGGCATTGTTCGGGAACCGACCCGAACTCCGACACAGTCCAAAACCGAATCATGGGTAAATTGTGGCCAACTGAGAAACCGTAACCGAGTATATAGTATATTAAACCGAAAACCGAAAACCAAACGTTTACTCCCCTAAGCTCAGCCAAACTTATCCCAAATCAACTTTGTTTACATCAATACTTGTCTTCTTACATTAGATTTGGTAATAAGCTATTAGTCTATTACACTCCCCTAAGCTCAGCCAAAAACCCCTTTATTTAAAATTAGAAAAAAAACGGTTGCAGGTCAACCCAATCCAAACATGGATATGTTTGACCCATGCTAAAAAATTTAACCCATTTCAGCTGGACAAGTTTTAGTTTGTCATTTGACTCACCCATCTTGCAACTTTTAGTAGTTGGACATGACACAAAATACAAATAACGCATACCTTTTCTAAGACGGAAGGCGAGATTTTTCTCAATACTTGATCAAAATGTACAACTTTAATCATATGTGGCATTCCCACCCAAGAAGCTTTGTGACAATGATCCTGATGTTGCCTCCTGAGCAGCAACAACCGCAGATTAAAATTTATTAAAGTTCTTGTCAAGGGAATCCATGGCAGCAACAACAGTTATATGATATTTGGACAAAAGTGCATAATTATTTTTTCATTCAAGGCATTTAGTATCTTTGTGATTTGTAGCACTTATAATATAATAAAACATGAACCAATGAAGAAATTTCAGACGTTTAATTTAGTATCTTTGTGATTTGTAGCACTTATAATATATGAAATCAAACGACTGATACAAAGGCAATTTCATTAGATGCTAGGTTTTTGGTTTATTAAAGTTTTTAGATCGTTTGCAGTAACATCCACAAGGGAAATCTCTCTGTTATTTTCTGGGTTAGTTGCAACTTTAATCTCTCTGTTAATAATATATAGAAAAAGGTCACTATTCTTTCTATAACTTGTAGCTTATGAATGCAGGTAGATTATGAAGAGAAACGAACCGCTTATTTTAACTACAATTACGTAGTTGGAGGTGCTAACTTAACTGACATAACCTATTTTTATTAGTATGGTTACGGGTATGTGCTGGTCAGTGCAATATCACAGCAAGCTCCTACTGCAATCCAATAGTAAACAAGTATATGATGTTATGTAAGGTTTGTGTTTTATCTTAATTACGACAATAGAAAGTTTAGCTAAAGGGAACAGGGTCATAATGGTAAAGTAAGAGGAATGAAAGTATAGCCAAAGTTTATGGTTAAATGCATATGACCTTATTGAAACCTCCATTTTTGATATAAAAAAAAGTAGCTTATTAAATGTAATAACCACTTTGTATTACATAATTAACACGATAATTATCTATAAAATAAAATGTATTTGCTAAGAAAATAAAGTTGTTTGCAGGTCAAGCGACCTGACCCGCCGATTCAACCCAACCCCTGTTTTTTAACCCCCAGTCAAAAATTCGCATGAACCTTACCTAAATTCCAACCTATAATGACCATGGCGAATGCATTACCACCTGAAGTAACAATGAAGGATGCAAGAGATCATGCAAAAAAAACATTACCCGACTTATGTGTCTCTGTAGAAGCAAAGATTCCAGAGAAAAAAAATATGCACCGGTATCCATTAAAGAAAAAAAATTATCATCACCACTATATGCAAAGAAAAAGCCAAAAAAACCATTACCCGGCTTATGATATCACTGAAACACTATGTGGGCGCAATGCTTCGACAAAATTCAACAATGTCAGATAAGAGGATTTGCACCATAAACGAAATCACATGTTGGCTCTGTAGAAGCAAGGATTCCAGGAATAATACTGTTTATCCATAATTGAGGTTGCGATTTTTTATGTTGACATGATCATGGTGAAGTTTACTCTGGTAATGAAAACTGGTAATATTAAGGAAGACGAATAAGTTCATTGAAAAAATACCAAAAAATGCATACCTCAATCGCCTTTTAAAAAGCGTCAGGCGCCTCAAATTCAACAAATCCAAAGCAGAATCCCTGTTGCTAACAAATGAGTTTCAAGAAAAATAAAGAGCAACATCATCAGCAAAGTGTCAATAAGAAGTGGAAACGCACCCTGTTGCTTCGAACTTGAATGCCATGAGTAGATAACATATAATAACAAATGACAGTAAACTCAACCATAGAACTGATTGAACCCAATAGATGATGTGGCACCCCTACATATGCAAAAAATCAAAAACATAAGCCATCATACCATATACCAACAACAGGTTAAGAAATATATTGGCATAGAAAAGTGAATTATAATAATCAATCCTTAACAATAATTAACCATCATATTTATAAGCAAAATCCAATGAATACTAATAAACATACATAAAAACAACAAAAATATATGATATAAAACATACGATGATTGAAAATATTTATGGATGATGATGATACGTGTATGTGATGGAAAGAAAAATATATTAGGAAAAATGAAATATGTAATGTGAATATGAATGAAACACTTTTAATTGTTATTGTATCACTAATATTTAAAAGTTCAAACTATGTGAGATTTGGAACATCGTCCATCTCAAATTAAATCGTCACTTTTATTTTCATTTGCCACATGTAAAATCAGGACATGTCAACATTGGGTGTGACATCCAGTCCACTAATTCATTTTATTCACCGCCCAGTCATCGTCATCTCAAATTAACTCTCACTTTTTTATTTTTAGTGGCCACATTAAATCAATGAGGACATTGTCATCATTGAGGAGGCATCAAGTCACTAATCATGATTATCCAGTCATAGTTTAGCCCCATATATATGTTAACAGATAAATATATATATATATAAAAATTTAGTATATATATATAGTATATATATATATATATATATAATATATATATATAACAGGATACATAAATGCCACCTAATGCCACTTAAATGCCACATAGTCACCAAAGAATCCGGCCGAATTAATATATGAAAAAATTTGGTGCTTGTGGGATTCGAACTAGGGTCTTGGCACCCACAAGTTTATGTATCAATCATTGGACCACAATGTTAGTTGTGTTATGTTTCTAAAAAACAAAAACTATGACTAATTCCTAAAAAAACTCTCTTCTCCTAAATTGAAAAACGCCTATCATTATTCAAATTAATTACATATACCATGTTTAAATCTCATATTTTTAGATGTGATTTTGTGTTTCAGGAAATCACGGATGGTTTCAAACCCACAATATTATCTCCAATCAGTTACGATAATCACTCTAAAAAAAACCAATAATTCTATCCGTTTAAATAATGAAACAATTCATTATTAAAATTCATCGAGTATGTTTAAACATATCGATTCATCAACTTAGACCAGGTGTGTGAACTCTCCATTAAAAAAACAAATTGATTGATTTGTCTGATTGGGGGTTTAACAGATTTTTTTGATCTTTTATCTTTGTTTGATTTATTTGAGTGTTTTTATTATTATCACGTATTTAAAAGATTACCAATATGTTGCTATACTTATTATTTTGATGTGTTTTCATCGTTTGATTGCTTCTTTTTATTCACAGTAGGTCATAATGATTATATAAGTTTCATGTTTTTGTTGTGTTGTGACATGTTGAAGACGTATACAGCAGATAAGTATATTGGAATTTGATGCCATGCTTTATATGTGAAGTCTTGGTAGAGTTTAATATAAAAACACCCAAGGTTGTCACTTATGTCGATTCAACTCATATGATTTAGTAGGTCAAAATTGCCATTTCTGTATCTGGAATGATACCAAAGTCGGTCTAGAAGAGTTATACAATGATTACGTATTTTAGTAGAGTTGAATTTATATGATGTATATTAGATTTAGAAGACTTCCAAACATACTGGATATGACATTATTTGTTTCAGTGTTCCATATTAGGACTGTTTGGATTTGCGCTTTAAAATTATTTATTTCACTATTTTTTTTTAACGGCAATTTGTGGCTACATGGTCCCTAGCCCAGAAAGCGTAGCGAGCCCACACAACCAGGTTGGATCCAGCCCAGAAGGCAATGACACCCTTCCTTTTACACACGCGGGAGGAAACCCTTATCGCCCTAGACAAGACTCGAACATGAGACCTTGCCTAGGAGGGTAAAACCTCCATACCATTGGACCAAATGCCCGTTGGTTATTTATTTATTTCATTATTTGACTTGAAGTTTCAACAATCAGCATGGTGCATTTGACTAACTTTGATGATATACTCTTAAGATTGTGATAATTGTTAAATGGTGAACAATTGGGTTTATAATATGTTGCTTACTTATTTTATTTTATTTTGTACATTTTTCAGGATGCTTTTCGTGAGGCGTAGGTACCAATAAAAGCGACTATATTCATCTCTGTGTTTCAAAAATTAGAGTGAGCACACTTTGTCATTATGTCCTCATACTAAATACCATTCTCTCAGAAACTCCATCTTCATCTGTTAGGGAATGCAGATCACGATTTTATTAGCTCATTAAGATGCGCACCACTCACTTCTATGATATCAGAAAAAGTTACTAATCTCCATCATTACTCTTTATCATCTGATTTTTGTAACTCACTTTTAGCCAGAGTATCATATTACCAATGCCACTATATCGTTATGTGAAGTAAGATTGGGTCTGCGAATGATATAAAAGAATTAGGCTTGAATCACTAGCCCAAAGTATGTCCTTTACAACATGGCAGTGAACTAGCGAGGAAAGATGATCAGAAGGGTGCGATAGAAGCTTTCCATGTGTTCAAGGTTAATATGGAATTTATTTAAATACCGACTCCCACTTTTCTACTTGAAATTTATGCCTAAAGTTAAGGTTTTTGTAATTTTGTTTTTTTCTTTCTTTAGAGTTTTCTAGGTAATTGGGAAAAAGCCCTAAGAGATTATGGGTGTGCTAATTGCTAATAGAAGCAAACTCATTCGGGTTTTTAGCGACTTTGGTTTGCAAAAAGGCTAGAGGTGCAATTTGAACCCATTTATGTAAACTTGGTAAATTTATGTTATATTGTATTGAAAATGGGTCAAACTAGTCTAACATGTTTGTGTAGCTAACATAGCTCCTTAATACGCTTTATTTAAAGTTGTAGTTTATGAGAGACTTCTTCGGACAAATGAATACTTTATTTGACCTGTATTGAAGACTTCTGCATTTTTAGGAGTGTCTGGACAACCAGTATTGAAAGCAAATGGGTGTTATATAGATGCATATTTCACAGCCGTTGATAAGTTTCGCGAGGTTTTAAAGGATGAACATACAATTGTAATATCATGTAACCATTGTGGAGGTATATGGGCTGTGGTAGAAACTCAGAAAACACCCTTTGGAGCAACACCTCAGGTAATGTCTCATGTATTTCTATATGGTTACTACCTGCTTGCACAAAAAACTAAACTATGAAAAGAGAGGATAAATAGCTGATATTTTTTATATGCTTATGATAGTAGAATATTTAAAGAATAAACTAAAGCCAATTTACAAAGCAAACTAGAGGCTGCTCTCGGTAGAAAGGGTTCATTGCAGAATATAGTTATTTAATAAACAATTATTCTTAGGCAGAAAGTGTATTTGAGCTTAAAAGTTCTTCTTTCTGTCACAAGTTATGGCGCTGAGCTTGGACGGGAACATTTTATTGATATTGCGTATGACGATCCCTCTCCATTCAGGTTATTTATTTCATCATTACTTACACTTGACGTGGAGTGTTAGAATGTGAAAATATATAATTTAGTATGTATGTCATGTGATATATTCGTAACAGGCCGCGCTATTGTCGCTTGTGCCATCAAGGTTTAGGTGTTATTTCTATGGAAAACTATTGAATTCCCAACTTAATTTGGCAAAAACATAGAATTAAACTTATTGCCTAGAATGATACTAAATGATCATGCTACCGATTCTTCCTTTATTATATATTTTTTGTTTAACGAGCCACTTATAATGACTGTGATTCTAAATTATCTCAAACTTTCGATAAGAATATCATTGAGCAATATCAATAAAACATTCATACAAGTTATGAAATGTCATGTTTTCTCTCATATAGTGTTATGTACTAATTATAGTTTTGGGGGCAATTAATCTACTTAATATTGTTCAAAATAAGAAAGTTGCTGATTATATTTTATTTTTCTATTTTTTCCACTTATAATCTATTAGATCTACGCGAAGGCAACCAGTATTTAAGTGATCATCCAAATGCGTGCAAAGGAACCGTCTTAGTGAGATAAAGGTACGGAAAGCAAAACAATCCATCTACACATACCATATGCCTAATTGTTTGTGTCAGAAAGCGTGAGAAGTTGTTTTGTCAAATGAAACAACATGCATATTTTGGTTTTAAGAATATCTGAAATGTCGCATAGGAATGTTTTCTTAAATGAAACAACAAGCCTAACTATTTGCCATGTTTTTACTCTTACTTTTTTAGTCGGGGTTTGGTCATTCTACAGACTGTGTGTTTCGTCGCATATGAGAAGATCACAAGAGCGACTATCGATGTTTTCTCAGTTATGCTCTTACTTTTCCATGTTGATTTTGTTTATATTTTGGGTCGTGATCCAAAGACCTTCCCTTCACCTATGAAGCTTTTCAAAGAAATGCTAGAGGCTATTGATGGAGCATAAAGGTATGCCACGTATCATAGAGTACATATTTATAGTATCAAACTGAGCACACATCACTTAGAATATAACAAACTGACATGTTGTATATATGAAAATGTGAATTTGTTGTTGCACATTATGAATGATGCTTTTCCTAACATTGTTATACATATAAAAATTTAGGTGTGTGTTGTCACACCTCGAAAATTTCAGGTCAATATTTTAAACTTTTTCGATAATTATTTTTGACTTTTATACGTCGCGTTCGAATCCGGCAGTTTACCGGGAAGTTAACCCGCGTAAATCTGAAAAACGTCATCGGACACGTTCCGACTTTGGATTTTGATTAGTTTAGATATTATATGAGTTATTTTATATTTTCTAAGTGTTTCGTAGTTTACGATCACTCCCGGTATTTATTTTTACGTCTTAACGTTTAAATTGCGTTTTTCGCGTTTTTGACCTAACGGAACCCCGGAAACTCGAAATCTTTTCGTGTAAACTTTAGTTATCGTCCATCTCATGTTCTTAAGTCAAAAATTTCGTTCACCCTCTTCTCTTGTTATATATTGGACGCCTAGGCCAAACCAAATGCAACCTTAAGCCTTGAAATTAAATACAAGAGCATCTTTTTGAAAACCCCATGCATGTGTGCATGAAAGTGACATATGAGGAGGTCCTTCTCATGCACATTTCCTTAAGCAAGACTAGAACATGTGAACCCTTGATCACATGACTTCCCATTTGACTAATATTCAAATTCAAGACCAAGTTTGATGAACCATGACTCAAAATTTGAACCCTTATGGTTCTTGTGGTTTGTTTCGGCCGAACTAGGTACACACACACCTTTGGTGTGTGTTGGTTTCTTACTTGGTCAAGTGGTGACTAAAAACCATAGCTCTTGTCCTATAAATACTAATCACTTCTCACCTTAGGGTTTCATCTTTTCTCATAGTCTCTAAAAAATTTCTCTCTTCCTTTCTTTTTGCTCTCTAAGCCACGACAAACAAACACCCTTATTAGGGTTTTCATATCTTTGATTTCTTGCATAATCCAAGCATACAAGGTTCATTTCTAAGAACATCTAAGGTGTTTGAAGTATTTGTTCTTTGGTTTAAAGGTTTTTCTTCAAGATCTAAGTTAGGGTTTCAAGATTTGTTGTTGGGTTTTATAGATCTATTATTTTGGGGTATAGATCTTGTGATTTCTCTTCTTGTTCTTCATTCTTGTAAGTGTCTTGAATCTTTCTTTGTGGTTTACTTATGTTCTTATTATATGTTCAAGATCCATACATCCATATGTTGTGTTTTAATTTTTGAAAGATTATAAAACAAGATTTTATAAATAATGATGTTACCTTGTTTTCACTAGTTAAATATTATGTTCTTTGTGAGATGAGAGTTGAATGAGAGTTGCAATAATAAAAATGAAGGGATTAGGTTAGATTTAGGTGTGGTTTTGTTGTGGATTAGTTGTGAATGGAGATTAGGCTAGATTAGTCACTATTGTGAAGTTTAGGTGGATTTTGGTTGCGTTTTTAACAAAAAGTGCTTGCCGAATTTGTTTTGAGGTTTTGGTCGACCTAAAAAAGTTTTCATTAGGCGTAAAAGTAGTTTTTGGAGAGCTCGTTTCGAATAGATAGTTTTTTATATATCGCACATTAAAATTAGATTTAAAACGACCAAGTTATAGCCAAATGAAACTTGAAACATTTTTCGACAAAACCGGATGAATAGTATGCTGATGTGAATAGTAAAATGAGTTTTCGGAAACTTTTGGACATTTTTGGACTTTCTAAACACTAGCGAAACATATAGTCACACATACTTATTGATTAGTATCATTTAAAGACTTCGTTAACATATTTTAGGAAAAGCGAGAAAGTTACTAAAAATAGTAAGTTTGGTAAAAATTTAGCGAAACGGACATAGAAGTTAAGCGATTAAGGCTAGTTAGTGCGTTTTAAAAATATGGAAACTTAATAAATATAGGGGACGGTATTAACGTTTTGAAACTAAAAACTTTCCTAAAATAGAAACTTTCTAAAAATAGTAATTTTTTTGTGAAACACCGAAACTTAACGAAAAACTATATGATTCTATTTCGTCATGATTTGATAATCAAACTAAAGCAAACACACATGGATGTCTTTTGGTGATGAACATATTGTGCAATTCTTGGCATGCTTTCCGTGTTTTTGAGACGCCTTATTATTCTAGGTCGCGGCTAGATTTCTATATCATCTTTTACTTGCGTGATTATCATTTTCTTATTTTTGCTAAGGTGAGTTCATAGCCCCACGTTTTACTACTTTTACTTTACTATTTTGGGATGAGAAACATTGCTTGTTTTTAAACTATGGACACAGTTACTTTACGTTTCCTTTTCCTGATTACGTGTTGCCTAAGTAGCGAATAGACCACTAATGCCCGAATTATCATGAACCATCAATTGCTTAACCGACCGTACTGGTTAAGTAAGCGCGAATTATCATGAACCGTCTTTGCTTGCTTTATGGTGTTTCCTTGCGTTGGACCGATTTTCAAGAATTATTACTATTATCTAGGTTAACATCGTTGTCAAACTATAAAACCTTTCTTCGCTTCCGCATATTATCGTTGGGCCAATGTAAAACTTTAACTATTTTAATTAAAGCAACGATGTTGGATTTTAAACGTACCCTTAGAGTTCGTTCTTTGTATCTTGTGTGATGTATATTATGACGTCACGCCCCTGGACACGTGTTTTCGACTAGGCCCCGTTTGGGGGTGTGACAGATTGGTATCCAGAGCCAAGGTTATAAAGAACCAGGTAGTATATCTAGGTCTGGGCTATAACCAGTATGTGATCCTATGTGTTTTTACCTGGTTACATATATATCTAATAATAATAGCCTTTAATATATATATATATATAAGTACTAATTATATATCATATTGCCATAATTACTTTATTCATTAATTTGCCATATCATATTTTTGCATCATGCTTATCTTATTGATTTTGCTTGCACGTTGCATGGTTTCATATAAAGAGATTTATATAAACTTTTGCTTGTACAGGTCATGGCTGCTCCTATTATTTCTATTTCATCTGATTTGTCTGAGGAGAGCGTGGGCTCTCATGCCCCACGAGTGATTCTCTTTGGTTATATTCATGCTATTATCCCTGTTATCCCTGAGGCTCCTATTGTTCTAGCTGACCCTATAGTTACACCGGAGGTGGGGGCAGTTCCAGTCGTCTCACCTACCGAGGTACTTGATTTAGTGGATTATTCATCTTCTTCTGATTCTGATCCATCGGAGGATTCTTTACCTCCCGCACCAGATTTGCCATTGGTTTTACCCTTTTTGTGTTTTGGTGACTTGGAGACGGATGGTGAGTCCGACCCTGCTGAGCAGAGACCCGTATCATCATCTCATGATACTTTTGCACCATTATCAGAGTTTCCCCTTGCACCAGTTGTTGCCCCACCCAGGATTTATCGACGGCCAACGATTCTTGTCCGACCCGGTGAGGCTATTCCCTTCGGTCGACTTTATCACACCCACCTCAATGGGCCGCGTAAGTTGTTAACTGCGAGGAAGAGAGTTAGACCCATTCCTGCTTGTAGACTTGCATGGAGACGTGTATCTCATCATTAATCGGATCGTCATTCTTCACCAGACTCATCTTCTTCTAGTTCACCTTCAGATCATTCTTTATCCTGACATGCACCACCAAAAACCACCGATGCTGATTCATCTACACCACAGAGATTTATTCATCGATCACTTGCTAGGACTCCACGACGTAGTGAGGCTTTTAGACGTTAGAGGTCTGCACCATTGTCTACCCCTTACCCACCAACTACATCAGAGTCATTCTTAGGTTCATCTTTTGAGAGGTTATTAGATTCATCTTCACCTTCTTCTAGGCCATCTCGCAAGAGATGTAGGTCCCCTACTGCTTCAGTACCATCACCTACTCATGTTTCGAGGTCGATAGCCCCTACTCCTGTTGATCTTTTACCACTTCAAAAGAGGTTTAGAGATTCATACTCACCAGAGGATAGTAGAGAGGAGCATATGGAGATGGATACTGCTGATGCAGAGGCTATTGCAGATGTAGGTATTAGTGAGGGAGTTGTAGCTCACCCTAAGGATGGTGTAGGTATGGGATTTGAGGTTGTTGCTAGTGATGTTAAGGAGGATGATGAGGAGTGGTATGTGCTTAAATACACATACCTTTTCCTTAATAAAATGAGCTTAAATAACCAAAAATGGACATAAAATGCCAAATTTATGCTTGTTTTGTGTTATTGAATGTGCAGGTAGCGTATATACACAAAAAGACAAAAAACGAAGCCAAAACGGACAAAACCGAGCACGAGAATGAAAAGAGCGTGAAAAACTGAAGCCGAAGGTGTATGCATCTTAGTGGGCCAACATAGCCAAAAAATTAATGGGCCAAGACCGGCCCAAATTATGAAGAAAATCGGCCCAAGGAAGAAGCCCAAATAAGGACTTAACGACTGTTAGTCTCCACACCAGAAACATATCACATCGTTAGTCCTCAAGCCATGACATCGTTAGTCCCTACACTAACGCCCGTTACCAGCTTTCTCCTTCATTTGAAATATAATAAAATATGATCCAAAAATGACGCATTAAATGGACAAAGTCAATGCAATAAAGATGTAGTTTAATGTTGATTGGCCAAGATTATAGTTTCCATATGCAGTTACAAAAATAAAAGGAAAGAATCAAAGTCAAGGCACGGTTTTAATGATGATTTGTCTATCATTGGAAGCTTTCCATAAACAAATATGGAATGATATTGAAAGAATTGAAGATTGGCTGTCTTACCTCACAAGGATAAGCACAAGATTTCCCTATAAATAGGGGATGGATCACACAGTGAAGATCATCTAGTTTTAGGAGTAGTGTAACTCTGTTCTAATTATTTACAGTTTTTTAAAGCTTTTTCTTATTCTACTTTTTCCTGCAATTTACTTAAAACTCTATTTTTTAAGCTTATGTTTAAGCAAGTTTCTTTTCAAGTATTGTAATCTCAAGTTTTCTTAATTAAAAAAATTCAGTTGTTCGTAAATTCGGGTTGGATACTGTTTCGTTGGTTAATGGTCTGAATGAGTTGTGAATCGAATTTACAGTAACATTCATAGGTAGAAGGTGGATTTCGATTGAATGGTTGTTATGGTTCGAGCATGTAGCTCGGATTTGTTTTGGATTAGTTTGGTTTTATTTTGCACTATGAAGTATGTGTTCATATCGTTATTGTCTCCGCGTCATACCAAGCTGATTCCCGGTTTCATCTTTCCCTTATCTCTTTATTTCATTTATGTTTACGCTTTTATTGCCATGTTTAGTTTAGATAATATTGTTATCCCTTTGCTTGTTTCCCGTAGCGTAGTATGCTTATTATTTTTACCCTAATTATGATAATTAACGAGTAGTTTATTAGTATGTTTTTCGAGTAAGATGTGCTTAGTGAACTAAGTGTGGAATAATAAAAAGTACTAATGATTAATATTTTGTGAAAATTTATTTATATTAAAGTTTTGTTTAGTAGAATGGTTACAATCCGCAAGATTAAATAGGCTTAAATTTAGCAATTAATTTGTCATTAAAAAGTCGTTTTCATTATTAAGTCCACACCTAAGAATCTAAACATTATTACTTGACAAGCATATCTCTTTAGATATATTTGAACCGTTTTGTTTGTTTTTATTAGCTGTCCTTTTTTAGAGTTTTAATATTATTAGTATTCCTATTATAATAAATCTAGTATTAAGTTGTTATTTTTCTTTAAAGTAGTATAAAAACCAAATCAAAACTTCAATTATTCAAAATCCCGATCACAAAAGATAACCCGACATTCAATTCAAGCCTCGTCAAGGAAACGACCCGGGAGGTTTTTGAAGTTGCTTTGGTTAAGAGCGATTTTCTTTAAACCCTTTTAGAATACTTACTCTCTATATTATTATTGATAAATCATTATATATATATTATATATATATTATATATACGTATTTGGAGGGATCAATTTTTGGCGTCGCTGTTGGGGAGGCTGTGTTACGAATTTCAAGTTATCGTTTGAAGATTGTTTTTGAAGATCCTTCTTCGGAAGTCATTCTTTGTTTGTGAATATTTTCGTATATATATAAAAAAAATACAAATAAAGTAATCAAAAATCTAAAAAAAAACAACAAAAGAAACCGGGATGTCAATTGTTAAATCGGCTCACCTTTAGAATAACA
>BQNB010073573.1:0-32072 GCA_026074375.1 Tanacetum coccineum
CCAACTGATTTGAAAATGAATACACAAGCTTAAGTAAGCTTTTTTGGAGCTTATTTAAGCTTTAAAAAAAGACTTGAGTAAACTATTTTAGCTTATTAAGAAATTTGA
This sequence comes from Tanacetum coccineum, assembly GCA_026074375.1. Lineage (NCBI taxonomy): Eukaryota > Viridiplantae > Streptophyta > Magnoliopsida > Asterales > Asteraceae > Tanacetum > Tanacetum coccineum. The sequence continues at coordinate 109 of BQNB010073573.1, forward strand.
GTAAATTGCTTCTCGCCTTAAATAGAGCTTTACTTTTCAAATGGGTTTGGAGATTCTTCTTTTATCAATCTTGCTTATGGTCTAAAGTTATTAAAGGAATTCATGGCATCGACGGCAACATTGGGCGAAAGGTTAGTAATCAGCATCCTTGTTTATGGCTTGATATCATAAAGGAAGTAAATTTTTTACAAAATCGTGGGATAGACTTAATGAGCTTCTTACAAAGAAGAATGGGTAATGGTGAAGAAACTTTATTTTGGGACGATAAATGGAGGGGCGATATTATCTTAAAAACATCATTTCCTCATGTATACTTGCTGGAAACACAGAAAAACATCACCGTGGCCAATAAATTGTCCCATTCTGAGTTATCTTCTTCGTTTAGGAGATTGCCTAGGAGTGGTATTGAAGAGGCTCAATACAATCTTCTTACTGATTTTGTTCAAGGAGTCACCCTCTCTGATGCTAAAGACTGTTTAAGATGGTCTTTAGAAGGTAGTGGCGAGTTTATTGTTTCTTCAACAAGGAAGTATATAGACGACAAGACGTTGGATGTGGTCTCTTCTAAAACACGTTGGATCAAAGAAGTTCCAATCAAAGTGAACATTCTGGCTTGGAAGGTGAAAATTAACGGGCTCCCAACTAGATTGAATCTATCCAAGAGAGGTATAGATATCGAATCAATCCTTTGTCTTATTTGCGAGCAACATGTTGAATCTGTTAGCCATATTTTCTTCACGTGCCATTTATCGAGGGAGATTTTCAGGGGAATTTCGAGGTGGTGGCAGATTGATGCCTCAGATATTTCTTGTTATGAAGAGTGGCTTCATTGGTTATTAAATCTTCGTATTTCTTCTAATCATAGGAAGCTTCTTGAAGGAGTTTGCTTTGTTTCGTGGTGGTATATTTGGAATTTCCGAAACAAATATATTTTCGGCCCTTCTCGTCCCATGAAGGCAGTCATCCTCGATGAAATTATTGCTAGCTCTTTTCTTTGGTGTAATCATAGAAGTAAATTCTCTTTTAGTTGGATAGATTGGATTAAGAGTCCGCACCTTATGTCTTTGTAATCTAGCTCCTTGCTAGTTGTTTGGTTTCTAATAAAATTCGCTGTTCAAAAAAAACATGGACGTGTTTCATTTTGCAACACATGCAGACGAATAATATATGTCTTCCTTTTCCCTTTGTCGTAATGATTGGCAGTCAACATAATAAGTTTTTAGGGTTCGTCAATTACACCATCAAAGGACTTTTAGTCCACTGGTAGGGTTCTTTGTTCCTGATCCAACTAACCAAGGTTCGAATCCCTTGGTTGTCTGTTTTTCTGTTTTTCTCCTTTTGTTTCTTTGTTCGATCCAAATGCATACTACTTAGGTATTTGGACTGGTTGAAGAACAACTCGAAAACATAAGTTTGGTTGGTTACGTGAAGCAAACACTAGCATCCTAACGTGCGCGTGTGACGTGTAGTGTGAGCGTACCATAGAGACGGTAATTTAACCGTTAAGTTCAAGAATCAAGATCTCGGGATAGTTTATTAATTTAACCGTTAAGTTCAAGAATCAAGATCTCAGGATAGTTTATTAATTTAACTCAATAAACAAAATGTTAGTAAATTACTTGTTTAATTTATGTGTTAATCTATAATATCAAACTAAATCCAATCCGCTGCGCACTTGTAATTAATTGGTTGGAAAATACCACCAAATCGATTGTATTGATGCTGTCTCATCTAGCTCTCGCGCTAGTTAGAGATGTTTTGCGTAAAGGAAAATTGTAATATCACTCTCATAATTAATGATTACTCAGTACTAGGTAGAAATTAAAGAACACAACACACCGTATGGACATCAACAATCAAAAAGACAAATCAAAAATAATACACCTAAAGTTTTAAAGTATAAGTCATTAGATTGTTTTCCCTGAGGGTAAAACTGTTTTGTCTCATTATGATTGATAGGGTATAATAAATAATGATATAATGAGTATTCTAGAGTCGGGCTTGAGCCCATTACAATAATACAAATGTCATACGGGCTATAGAAGAATACATGCTAACACTCCCCCGCAGTTGGAGCAGGAAGACACCGGACGCTCAAACTAGTGCGAAACTTCTCAAATAATGCGGATGGCAAACCTTTAGTGAAGATGTCCACATATTGATAACGGGAAGGAACATGAAGAACTCGGACCTGATGAGCAGCATCTAAAACACGAACAAAATGTATGTCAATCTCAATGTGCTTCGTATGCTGATGTTGAACCGGATTGCATGATAAATAAACAACACTAACATTATCACAACAAACAAGCGTAACGGAAGATAAAGGAGTATGCAACTCACGCAGTAAATTATGCAACCAACAAGTCTCAGTAACAGCATAGGCAACACCACGATACACTGCAGAAAGCGTCGAGTGACGCTTAGAGGACCAAGAGAGTAGGTTGTTGTCAAGAAATACACAATAACCTAAAGTCGATCGCCGAGTAGTGGGGCAACCAGCCCAATCTGCATCCGAATAAGCAACCACTGTAGTAAAAGAGGAAAATAACTGCAACCCATAATCTAAAGTACCACGAACATACCGCAAAATCCTCTTAAGAGCCGAAAAATGAGGCTCTGAGGACCATGCATATAAAGACAAACATGCTGAACTGCATACGAAATATCAGGGCGAGTAAAAGTAAGATACTATAGAGAACCTGCAAGACTTCGATATAATGTGGGATCAGAAACCGGATCACCATCATCACTCAGTTTAGACTCAGTATCAATGGGAGTCCTACTAGAGTTACAACTAACCATATGAGCCCGCTCAAGAATCTCAGTAGCATACTTACGCTGAGATAAAAACATCCTTGTAGAATCACGCATAACAGAAATACCCAAAAAATAATTAAGAGAAATGAGATATGTCATAGAAAACTCTTGATGTAATGAGCTAATAATCCGTTGTAACAAAGCCTGAAAAGAAGCCGTGAGCAGAATATCATCAACATATAATAACAAGTAAGCAGTATCCATCCCATGTTGGTATATAAATAAAGATGAGTCACAACGACTATGATGAAAATCAACACGCGTAATATAAGATGCAAACCGCTAAAACCATGCCCGAGGGGCCTACTTGAGCCCACAGAGAGACTGCTGCAATAACCACACATAATCAGGATGCACATAATCTCGAAACCCGATAGGCTGATGTTGGATTTAGTGTCTAAGTTCATAACTAATTGGTAAGACTGTCGTCAAAAGTAGAGTCCTTTTTGGGTTGCCCCAGTGAACCGTTAAGAGAAATTGTGACACCCCGTAAAAATTTCTAAGTATTAGTCGTTGACTTTCCATGTTTCAGTTTGACTTTTATGATTTCGTGTAAGTTACCGTTTAATCAGGAGGTTATCCCGTTTGTATCGGAGAATCGCTACCGAAAGTAATTCGGGTATCTAATTAATGTAGTCTTTCGACAGTCGTGACGTTTTTACGTTTCAGTTTAGTATTTAAAAACTTCAGAATTTACCCCGCAAGTATTGCCATTTTTCGTAAACCGTGATCGTTTCCGTTAAAATATCAAGTCCTCAAGTAAATATCTAAGCATTGGATCCTAAATTCAAATTTTGGCTAAAGATGAAATTGGTCCCCATAACCCCCCTCCCCCCTCTTTGTCGTTCGCCCCTACGGACACACACACTTCCAACATTCTAGCAAATGTGTCCCCTATACCTTTGGTACATAAAATGGCTAGATACATTCATTTCTTTCATTCACTCATTCAAGAAAAACACACACATTATTTTCTTCCCCTCTCTTGGTGCGTCCACCCTCAAACATGCACACACACACACACTTACAAAATATTTTGATCAAGAATTATGAAGCTAAGAAGTATATTGGGTTGATTTAGATAGTTATTTGGGTATTCTTAAGCAATGTTTGGGTTGTTATATCTAGTCTTGATCCTCATATAATCATCATCTTAGTAAGTTATTCATTTTCACAATATTTTTGTACTTCCTTGATCTTTGTCACAAGAATAAGCTAGTTGTACAGACCTTTTTATAAAAATCAAAGTTTCAAAATTTACATAAACCTTAAAAGGTTTATGTGTGTGTTTGAAATACGTAAAAAGGAAAACAAGGAAGTGTAGTTTAGTGATCATGGTTGTTTTTATGTAAATAAACTAAAGTGTCGTTTGCTTATCTGTGTTTTCGGCTTATAAATAAGCCGAGTAGGGCTTATTGGGCCTTAATAGGCTTTCGGTCCAAAAAGGAACCCAAAAGAAATAACCTCTAGCTATTGGAAACTTTTGGCTTATTTTCTCTCTTATTTTCGTGGCTTATTTTGAAATATAAAAAGGTAAATAAGCTTATTCGGCTTAATAAATAAGTCGAATGTGCTTATTGGGCCTTAACGGGCTTCGTACCAAAATAAAGCCCAACACAGTGAGCTTAAATAATAAGCCGCACGGTTTGGCTTATTTCGTGGCTTATCAAGAGCTTATCTGATAGCTTATTGATAGGCCAAGTGCTTATTTGAATTTTTTCGGCTTATCAGACTTAATAAATAAACCCGAGTGAGTTGTGTTGCTATAAGGGTTTTGGCCCAATAACCAAGCCCAAATCGTGGCTCAAAAGCCCACAGTTTGGCTTATTAGATAAGCTATCATGTGCTTATTGGAGCTTAATAAAAGCTAACTACTTATTTGATTCATGGTTTGCTTATTGGATTAAATGGACAAGCCCAAACCATCTTGTTTAACCTAATGGGCCACGACCCAGTAATAAGCCCAACACCGTGGCTTAAAGCCCACGATGGAGCTTATTAAATAAGCTTATGCGTAGCTTATTTGATAAGCTACGTGCTTATAGGTTTAATCATGAATTTATTTTGAACTTATTACATTTTGGGTCATACGCTTAGGCTTATTGGGCCTAAAAGTCCAATAAGGTTATTAATACTTTGGCATTATAACAAAGGGGAAGGATTGATTTTGAAATGACGTAGAGGTTAGGCGAATTGTGAAATGGATATTGAAAGTGTTTTGAATAAGTCTATGACTTTGGAAAACGTGTAAACACGAACGAGTCATGACGAAATTTCTATAAAATTTATATACTTAGAAACTATTTAGAAAACGTGTATGTTAAAACATATTAGCTAATTATAAGGGAATGGGTGAGATGCCGAAATACATATATACTTACTTAATTATAATTATGTAGTATTATATACTTAATATTACGACATACTTTATCGAGTCAAACGTTACAACCACAATACGATCACTAGCGTTCCATTTTTTAGAAAACATTAACGAAAGCATTTGATAAACCTTTATGCATTAACATTATTTTTCTATTATTCCAATTCTAAATCAAAACCTATATTACTTAGGTCGTGTTTGAGTACCGTCGTTCTATTATGTGTGATCTTTCTTCTAGCCTTTTCACTACTTCACTTCATTAATCAAGATGAGTTCATAGCCCCACGCTTTTACACTTTTTGAATACATTTTTACAACTTTGGGGTGAGAAACATTTCTTATTTTCTTAAACCGGACACAAGTACTTTACGTGATATTTTCCTTTGTTTACGTGTTGCCTAAATAGCGTTAGACCACTATTTTCCCGTATTATCATGAGTCGTTAATTACGTTTAACCGATTGGCTGGTTAAGTAAGCGCGAGTGATTAAATAGATCTATTGGGACTAATAATCCCCATCCGGGTTTGGTAATTCTTACTGGTCAGGTACGACCGAACTGTATAGGCCAACAGATGTATTTCATGTCAAAACTAGTTTGGATAGTCTTTGGTCGGACACCTACCAGGGCAACTTTATATGGCAATGTACATGCTACTTTCTACTATTAGCTTCGGTGTCATGAGATTAGTGTAACGTAAATACCTTTTATGTGAAGTTGTATATGTTATAACTGTCGCATAATTACGTTTGAATTAAACCTATGAATTCACCAACTTTATGTTGACGTCTTAAGCATGTTTTTCTCAGGTGCTTAGCTTGGATTTTTTTCAAGGTGTGCTATTAGAAGTCTATGTGCAATGTGGCTTCGACTGATTTCAAGACTATCATTATTCATACTCGTTGTCTTTACCAAAACTTATTATTGCTTCCGCTACGTTTTCATATTGCTTTCGCTATGTTTTAATTACTTTGAAATGGTCTGTAAGACTTATTTATTTTTAAATTCATGCAACGAGTTATGATTTTCTAAAACGTACCCCTTTAGAGGTCATTCTGCATGCTTTGTACTTGAGATATGTATGACGTCACACCCCCAGACGCTTATTTCGATGGGACCCTATTTGGGGGTGTGACAGATTGGTATCCAGGTCCAAGGTTATAGAGAACCATGTAGTATAACTAGGTCTGGTCTATAACCAATATGTGATCCCTATGTGAATTAATTGTTCCCTTACGTGATCCCATCTTGCCTTACGTATATGATAATTATAATGTTATTATTTTACGTAACCGATAATTTCATATCACTCTATATAATTTGCATAATGTATTTTACTTTGTATTATATTTATTTAGTTTTCCCCTGCATAATGCATGGTTGATATAAAGGGATTTATATGAACTTTTGCTTATGCAGGTCATGGCCATTTCTGTCATCTCGATTTCTTCAGACTCATCAAAGGAGAGCGTCGAGACGTCTACTGCTCGAGTTATCTTGTTTGGCACGATCCGTACATCCACTGTACTTAATGTTGATTCACCAACTATACCACCTATTTCTCCCACTATATAGTACACTTCTCTATTCATTTACACTGATTCATCTGACAGTGACACTTCTAAGAGACCACCATCGCAGGACCCGTATGACGTCACTATTGCTTGGTGGAGGAGCCGAGTAGCAGCAAACTCATCACCACCATCACCACCTATTCATCAGATTTTACCTGCACCACCCAGTTTACCTTGCCGACCGGATATTCTTGTTTTACCTAGACAGCCGATTTCTGTTGGTCGACCTTACTGTACCCAGCCTAACGCGGTGCGTAAGATGTTGATTGTCAGGAAGAGAATTGGATCATCAACTACTCACCAACTTGCATTGAGATATACAACAGATTACTCTTCATCAGATCATTTCACCTCAAATGACTCATCACGAGATTCTTTGTCAAAGACTTCATCAGATTCTCATTCAGACACTTCATCCGATTCTTCTTCGAGACACTCTTCTTCGGGTCATCCTATATCAGATTCTCTTTGTGATTCATCGACTGCTAATTCTGCAGGGCCATCTCGCAAGAGATGTAGGTCCCCTACTACATTAGTACCTGCAGCTTCGCCGGTACCCGGAGCTTTATCTCCCGTATGCGATAACCTATTGCCGGCTCGTAAGAGGATTAGGGACTCCGATTCTGTGATTGATTTTGAGGTTAGTTCAGAGGAGGGTTTTGTGCCGTATGTACCTAGAGAGATTGGTTTAGGAGTTGATGTTGAGGATAGTTATGAGCCTTACACTGAGCCTGATATTGATCCCGATGTTCAGGTAGACATCGATGCTTATATTGTGTTTGCTGATGATATTGCAGCTAGAGGGATGGATGTTAGAGTTGAGGATAGGACTGTGGCCGAGGAGGAGGCCGAGTCTAGTACGAGAGGCACGATTAAGATTGGGTTTGATTGAGTTACTCATCTTGTTGTTACGGATGATACGACTGAGCATGTTAGAGAGGATTTTCCTGAGTTGGTTAGTGCCAATGGATCTCTAGAGGTTATGCAGAAAGGACTAGATGTGGTCATGCAAGAGTTATATGATCACATGGTGGAGATCCTGGTTCATAGAGTCAGAGTTATCGAGAGTGTCCAAAGTGACCAAGGACATAGGATTGGGGTGACTAGCCAGCAGAGCGCTGCTATGTCAGAGATGATTAGTACGTTGAAGCAAGATAACATGAGACTCAGAGGCATGTTAGGTGTTGAGAGGCAGATATTTGACCATCTTTGGCGTAGTATGTCGTATGTTTAGAGGGATTTGAGGCAGATCCGTCGATTATGATCTTATGATCGTTTGAGGTTCGGGAGACTTGAGACTTATTCTAGGAGACATTTGGGTTATCGCTCCTATATTTGTTCCATCATTGTTCGTGTATCGATCAGTAGTATTTGGTGGTAGTAGTAGCGTTAGAGATTTGTAGATCCTACCTTAGAGAATAGTGATGTAATCGACTATATTCGATGTTATGAAATCTACTTTCCTATTATCTATGTTATGATGATAGTTATCTAATGCCGTTTTCCCTTTCTTTTACGTAATATGTTATTATTTACTTGATCGTGGCCTTGCCGTGTGTTTATGTTAATCTCAAATTTTCATATCAAAAGATTAAATTGTTCCACCCAACGTTTAAGGTAATTCCATCTTACCTAAGATCTCACCGTGATTATTACTTTGGTGAATATAGAACTATGCCGACTACTACACGTTTCGTAATGACCCAAGATGCAATCAATGAGCTGATTTCCCAGTGCGTGGCAGAAAATCTAGAAGCGTATGACGCTGCCAAGAACCCCAAAACCGAAATAGAAATGGAGGATGAGCAATAAGACGACAATGTCAAGGCCAATGGTGATAATGTAAACGGTAACGGTAATGGGAATGGAAACCTTAATGTGAACAACGGAGGTGTTGTACCCGTTACACAAGAGTGTACCTACCAAGATTTTGTGAAGTGCCAGCCGCTGAACTTTAAGGGAATTAAAGGAGTTGTTGGTTTAAGCCATTGGTTTGAGAAAATAGAGAAGGTGTTTCATATTAGTAATTGCCCGCCAAGGTATCAAGTAAAGTATGCATCATGCACTTTGTTGGACGGTGCATTGACTTGGTGGAATTCTCATAAAAGGATAATTAGAGTTGATGTTGCTTATGCCATGACGTGGAAAGCACTCATGAAGCTAATAACTGAGGTGTATTATCCGAGAAATGAGATCTAGAAAATAAAGACAGAATTGTGGAACTTGACAGTGAAGGGTAATGACCTGACTGCTTACAACCAGAGGTTCCAAGAGTTGACTCTGTTGTGCACTAAGATGGTCCCTGAAGAGGAGGATCAGGTTGAGAAGTACATTGGAGGTCTTCTGATTAACATTCAAGGAAATGTGATTGTTGTTGAACCTACTAGACTCAGGATGTAGTTCGTATCGTTAACAACTTGATGGACCAGAAGTTGAAGGGTTACGCTGCTAAAAATGCTGAAAACAAGAGGAGGTTTGACAATAACTCAAGAGACAACCATGGACAACAACAACCCTTTAAGAGGCAAAATGTTAATGGTCAAAATGTGGCAAGAGCCTATACGGTTGGAAACAATGTTGAAAGGAAAACGTATGCTAGAAACTTGCCTTACCGCAACAAGTACAGAATGCACCACGAAGGACTGTGTATGGTGAAGTCTGGTAACTACAAGAGGGTTGGTCACATGACTAGAGATTGTAAACCTGCAGTTGTTGCAATCGCTCAGAGGGCCCCAGTTGGATATTAGAAGGGTGTTACTTGTTATGAGTGTGGAAGACAAGGACATTATATAAGTGAGTGTCTCAAGTTGAGAAACCAGAACTGCGAAAATAAGACAGGGAATAAGAATGGGAAAACTAAAGCTAAGGCAAAAGCTTATGCAATTAAAGGAGGAGGAGATAGCCCCAATTCTAACGTCGTCACGGGTACGTTCCTTCTCAATAATCGTTATGCTTCTATGTTATTTGATTCAGGTGTGGATAGAAGTTTTGTGTCGACTACCTTTAGTTCCTTGCTTAATGTCATCCCATCCACTTTAGACGTTAGCTATGCTGTTGAATTAGCCAATGGAAGAATTTCAGAAACTAATGTGATACTTAGAGGTTGCACGTTAGAATTACTAGGTCACCCGTTCAATATTGACCTAATGCATGTAGAACTCGATAGTTTTGACGTCATTGTCGGTATGGATTGGTTGTCAAAATACCACCCGATGATCGTTTGTGACGAAAAGATCATTCGTATTCCTTATGGAGATGAAGTGTTGATAATCGAAGGCGATGTATGTAACGGTAGAAGTAAGTCAAAGTTGAGTATCATTTCGTGCACCAAAACCCAGAAGTACATCCAGAAGGGTTGCCAAGTTTATCTAGCACAAGTTACGGCAAAGAAGATTGATGACAAGTCGGAGGAGAAACGACTTGAGGACGTGCCGATTGTGCGGGATTTTCTGGAAGTCTTTCCAGAAGACTTGCCTGGATTACCACCTACTTGACAAGTTGAATTTTAAATTGACGTAGTTCCTGGTGTTGCACATGTAGCACGATCCTCGTATCGTTTATCACCGTCAGATATACAAGAGTTTTCCACTCAATTGCAGGAACTTTCTGACAAGGGATTTATAAAACCTAGTTCCTCACCCTGTGGAGCTCTAGTTTTGTACGTCAAGAAGAAATATGGATCTTTTCAGATGTGTATCGACTACCGTGAACTAAACAAACTTACTGTGAAGAACCGATACCCACTTTTGAGAATCGATGATTTGTTTGACCAGCTGCAAGGGTCAAGAGTCTACTCTAAGATCGACTTAAGGTCTGGTTATCACCAACTCATAGTTCGTGAAGAAGATATTCCAAAGATAGCGTTTAGGACTCACTATGGTCATTACGAGTTCTAAGTAATGCCATTTGGACTCACCAACGCACCAGCGGTATTCATGGATCTGATGAATCGAGTGTGCAAACCGTATTTAGATAAATTCGTGATCATTTTCATCGATGATATATTGATCTACTCCAAGAATAAGGAGCATAAAGGATACCTTAAGTTGATATTGAGGTTACTTAAGAAGGAGGAATTGTTCGCCAAGTTTTCCAAGTGTGAATTTTGGTTATTGAAAGTGAAATTTCTCAGTCACGTGATTGATAGTGAAGGCCTTCACGTTGATCCTGCTAAGATTGAGTTAGTCAAGGATTGAGCATCACCCAAGACTCCATCCGAAATTCATCAATTTTTAGGTCTTTCCAGATACTACCGACGATTCATTAAAGGCTTCTCAAAGATAGCTAGGCCTATGATGAAATTGACTCTGAAAAGCATAAAGTTTGATTGGGGAGAAAAGGAAGAAGCTGCATTTCAGCTGTTGAAACAGAAATTATGTAGTGCGCCAACTTTAGCTTTACCCGAAGGAAGTGAGAACTTTGTGGTCTACTACGATGCTTCGCATAAAGGGTTGGGCGCAGTTTTGATGCAAGGGGAGAAAGTCATAGCCTACGCATCTTGCCAACTCAAGGTTCATGAGAAGAACTATACCACACATGACTTAGAACTTGGAGCAATAGTGTTTTCCCTGAAGATGTGGAGGCACTATTTGTATGGCACGAAGTGTGTTGTGTTTACTAATCATAAGAGTTTGCTGCATATTCTTGATCAGAAAGAGCTGAACATGAGACAACGTCGATGGTTGGAATTGTTAGGTGATTATGACTCTAAGATTCGTTACCACCCTGGAAAGGCGAACGTGGTGGCAGATGCCTTGATCTAGAAAGAAAGGATTAAGCCGTTGCGAGTTTGAGCCTTAGTGATGACTATAGGATTGAATCTTCCTAAAAAAATCTGAATGCTCAAGCCGAGGCAAGGAAGGAAGAGAATTACATAACTGAAGATCTACATGGTATGATTAATAAACTTGAACCTCGTGCTGACAAAACGTTGTGTTTGAACAACAGGAGTTGGATTCCGTGTTTTGGTGACTTGAGAGCGTTGATTATGCACGAGTCGCATAAGTCAAAGTATTCCGTCCACCCTGGATCGGATAAGATGTATTAAGATCTGAAGAAGTTGTATTGGTGGCCCAACATGAAAGCAGAGATTGCCACCTATGTTAGCAAGTGTCTAACGTGTGCCAAGGTTAAGGCTGAATATCAGAAAAAATCTAGATTATTGGTTCAACCAGAGATTCCCTAGTGGAAATGAGAGAAAATAACAATGGACTTCGTCACTAAATTGCCAAAGACGGCAACTGGACAAGACACGATTTGAGTAATCGTTGATCGTCTCACCAAGTCTGCTTATTTCTCACCCATTTCGAGACATAGAGTGCCAGTTTTAATAATCTCAGATCGAGATAGTAGGTTTACGTCTTATTTTCGGCAATCACTTCAGAAAGCTTTAGGTACTCAATTAGATACGAGTACAACCTATCACCCACAGTCTAACAGTCAAAGTGAGAGGACCATCCAAACGTTATAAGATATGTTACGTGCATGTGTGCTTGACTTCGAAAAGGGTTGGGATAGACATTTGTCGTTGGTAGAATTTTCATATAACAACAGTTACCATACAAGTATTAAGGCTGCACCATTTGAGGCGTTGTATGAGCGTAAGTGTCAATCACCTATCTGCTGGGTTGAAGTTGGAGATAGTCAGCTCACTATCCCAGAGATCATCCATTAGACAATTGAGAAGATTATTCAAATCAAGATCCGTATTCAAGCTGCCCGTGATCGTCAAAAGAGCTACACATATGTAAGAAGAAAACCCTTTGAGTTTCAAGTGGGAGATAAGGTCATGCTAAAAGTGTCGCCATGGAAAGGGGTGATACGTTTTGGCAAACGAGGAAAGCTGAACCCTCGATATATTGGACCTTTCAAGATCATTGAAAAAGTTAGAACTGTTGCCTATCGACTTGAACTCCCAGAGCAATTGAGCAAAGTTCATAGTACGTTTCACGTCTCGAACTTAAAGAAGTACCTATCCGACGAAACTCTTGCTATACCGTTGGATGAAATCCAAATCGACGACAAGCTTCACTTCATAGAAGAACCAGTCAAAATCATAGACCGTGAGATCAAACGTCTGAAGCAAAGCCGTATCCTAATTGTTAAAGTGCATTGGAACTCAAGGACATGTCTTGAGTTCACTTAGGAATGAGAAGATCAAATGCAGAAGAAGTATCCTCATCTCTTCGCCAACTCTGCACCCGTGGCGAATGTTACGTCTTAAGATTTGAGGACAAAGCTCTCTTAACGGGGAAAGGATGTGACACCCCGTAAAAAAAATTAAGTCTTAGTCGTTGACTTTTCATGTTTTAGTTTGACTTTTATGATTTCGTGTAAGTTACCGTTTAATCGGTCCCGTGTGTATCTAAGAATCGTTACCGGAAGTAATCCGGGTATCTGATTAATGTAGTCTTTCGACAGTCGTCGCGTTTTTACGTTTCGGTTTAGTATTTTAAAATTTTAGAATTTACCCCGCAAGTATTGCCATTTTTCAGTTTTTTGTAAACCGCGATCGTTTCCGTTAAAATATCAAGTCCTTAAGTAAATATCTAAGCATTGGATCCTAAATTTAAATTTTGGCTAAAGATGAAATTGGTCCCCATAACACCACCCCACCCCCCACCCCACCCCTTGTCGTCCGCCCCTAAGGACACACACACTTCCAACATTTTAGCAAATGTGTCCCCTATACCTTTGGTACATAAAATGGCAAGATATTCAAGAAAAACACACACAACATTTCCGTTCCCTCTCTTGGTTCCTACGACCTCAAACATACACACAGTTACAAAATATTTTTGATCAAGAATTGTAAAGCTAAGAAGTATTTTGGGTTGATTTAGATAGTTATTTAGGTATACTTAAGCAACGTTTGGGTTGTTATATATAGTCTTGATCCTCATCTAATTATCATCTAAGTAAGTTATTTATTTTCACAATATTTTTGTACTTCCTTGATCTTTGTCACAAGAATAAGCTAGTTGTACAAACCTTTTTATAAAAATCAAAGTTTCAAAATTTACATAAACCTTAAAAGGTCTATGTGTGTGTTCGAAATATGTAAAAAGGAAAACAAAGAAGTGTAGTTTAGTGATCATGGTTGTTATTGTTATCCCACTATTTAATCCATACACAACAAATAAACAATCCCAATAAGCTATGATAAGCCGAATATTAAGAAGAAAAGAGAAAAGGAAAATGGAAGAATATTAGATTAAGAAGAGAGAGTTTGGTGAGTTACACATAAAACAAATGGCAATCAACACCCTCTCCATGTGTGGAAAGGGTCCTATTTATACCCCTTGCCTACATATGGCATATGGGCTTTCTATCTTAGGCCGGGCTTGGCTTATCTTGGGATTTGAACCCTAAACATGGATAATATTAGGTTACAAACCAAGCCCGTTGAACCCGACTAGCCTATTACTTAACAAGACTAATTACAACTAATAAGACCAATAACGTTCTTGTTTGACTTATATAAAATTAAGGCTAACAATCTCCCTTAATGTTGAGGTCTCTTTCTTTTAAACTCCTCCACTGTTGAGGTCTTCTTCAAGTTCTTCTTTTAAGGATGTGAAGGAGTTAATGTTCTTGTACAATCGATAACATTCTTGTAGGAGGTTGTCTAATTTTATTATTGTCTCCCTCGATGTTGAAGATATAACTTTTGACGTTTATGCTTTGCCTTGTTTATCTTCGGTCTTAGTCTTTGCTTGTTTGTAATGGCTTTGTTCCTTCATGCTTCTGTGATCTTGATCTTGAGCCTTTATCTTTTAACTTTGAGTTCTTGAGATCTTTATCTTGCATCATCTCTTTAACTTGAATCATCTTGATTTAACTTTCTTGATCAACTTGTGCTCTTGACCGACATACTCATACTTATTGCATTCTTGTTTGACTTATATGAACATACGACTAACAATCTTCCCAATATATGATTCTTGATTTGACTTTAAATATCTTTGAGGAAGTTTAGGATCAACAATCTTTATGTTGAATGATTGACTTTGAAAGCTTGAGTATGACTATGTGGTAATGAATCCGACTTCGTTGGTACATTATTGCAACATCGATGTTTGAATCTGCATTTAAAAGGTTAGTAATAAATAACAGATATGGATGAAAGTGTCTTTGTCACTTCGTCGAATACGTTTGCAATAACCACGGTTCCCCGTTAATCAGTATAAATACTGCATGTGATCAGATAGGATTCATATGAATCTTCTTGACAGGGTTTCATAGCTGTACTAGCCGTTCTTGTTACCGGAGCATCTCAAAGCAGACAACACGTTAAGAGTGAATCAGATAGTTACTATCTTTCTGATTAAACCGTCAATTCATTTTACTGGAACAAGTTTGATTCTCATAAAATCGCACCATCATTTCTTTCCAGTTGAGACAAGTTTGATTCATATAGAATCTCGCAAGTCACCTACCAAGAGCTTGTTTGATGTTGGCTCAAGTAGGATTTCCATCTTCACGGTGAATACTTAAGTATCACTCGGATTGTTGATCCCAATGAATAGATCTTTACAGCCTGTTTAGGGTGATAGCCAACTTGTATAAATACAATCTGACTATGAGAGAAACACTTGACTGTGAATAAATAATAGTTATGCGGAAACTAACTATATTTGCTAAGAAGAACAATGAGCATAAACAGATATTTGCTTTCTATGAATCTGCTAAGGGTTACAGATTTGCTAACTATAAAACTAATATTTAGGTCTGCCTCTAACTATGCCGTAGGGTTCCTTTTATACACCAAGGAAACCCTAATGGGCTTACAAAAACGTTTTGTAGACAAACTCATGCATTATCTATCCTATAATAGCATCATGCATATCTTATCTCAAATACTATTTCTGCATAAGGCAAACTTACTATTACTTACCAGTATCTAACTCATAACCAGTTAACTCTTATACTGAAGAACTAAACTATGCTACCAGACTTAAACTATTAATATGCCAGTATTTAAGTCATGAATTACATAATTCCTAACAATCCTCCCTAAATTGAACTTCCACTTGTTTTACTTTAAGTTTCTTACTTGATTTGAGCTTTGGAGGATTGTATCCAATCTCTTCATGACTGCATTTCTTTTTCTCTTATGATCATCTTGCTTTGTAATTTTATTGTAAGAGATGTACTTTCGCTTCCAATCTTGAATCATGCATCTCATTTCTTTTGCTTACAGCTACACATAGCAACATCGAATAGTTGGCTTTGTAGTTTTTGGCAAACTACCAACCATCACAGATTTGATGTGTCATTTTACCAGTTGTCGTTTTTGCACTAGCTATAGTCAATGTTCATTGCCCCAGTAACAAGGTGCATTGATGACCTATAGTCGGGTGCAAACTATCAGCTATCAACGGATTTGATTTTCTTTACCAGTAGCCGTTTGCTTGGAGTAGCCAATCTTTGGTTGTAAAAAACATGGTGAGTCTGAATTTACACATCTCCTACGTTTTTTGGTAAACTGTTAACCATCAACAGATTTGAGAAGTCTTTACCAAAGTCGTTGCTTTTGGGACTAGCCGTTTTGTGTTGTTAGACATGGTGAAACTGATGACCATTTGTTGTGTAATGATAAACCAACACTCAAACAACCCTTCTCATCTCCATTTCTAGCTTCCAGATTCCCAAACCATAAAGCACATTTATGAGCTACTGATAATCCCTTTAAACATTTGCATCTTTAGTTTGTTGTTGAATGAATTTAATAAGGTCCATTAGCATAGTACTGTTTTCTTCAGTTGTTAACTTTACCTTCAGCATGTGCAACAAAATCTTTTTCATCAAAGGATACTTCTTCTCAACTAGCATATAAATGATCATATCACTGTCAGTCTGCAGAGTATATACACCAGATGAATTGTGCAGCTTCCAGCTCATAATATTCCAATTCTGTTGGTATTTCCAAACTTCATCTAGTTCTATTGGATGGAACATTGTTGTCAAATCTTCCCAAAGTATTCTATTAAAACCTTGAGGAATCTCATCTTGATATTTGTCCATCACAAGCTGATACAATGCACATAAATCCTCTCTATCAAATACAGATGTTAGGATTATGAAAATCCATGTAAAAGACTCGGTCACCCCGTGTTATATCTAGCATAGGTTAGCTCGTAGTCTTAGTTTTAATCGTTTAGTTACCGTACGACTTATGGTGTTGAGCCGGGTCTTTACCCACTTGTTAGCCCACTCCATAGCCCATTTAGGGGTGCCAAACTCTTGTATAAATACCCCTTTCCAGCCATGGGAAGGGGTTGGATGTTCATTTTATCACAAACACACACTAAGTGATTTTCTCTCTCTAGAACTCCCACTTTCTCTCTCTAGATAATTTGACCAAACAATAATTATAGGCTTGTGTTATGATATCCAATATACTACAATTGGTATCACAGCCCATGGGATGATTAGATAGATTGTGTGTGTGTTTTCTTGGTTGGTTTAGATCAAAAGTTTGGTTTTTGAAGGTTTATGGTCTTTTTCTTGACACTCTTTGATTCTCACGTTTGTGATGTTAAAGTTAGTGTTCTTATAGTTGTTATAACCTTCTAGGATCAAGTTGTACAAAAGAAACCAAGCAAAAACGTTCAAAAGGGTGATTTTAGGTGTTTTTAGGTGAAAAAGTTCGTATTTTTCTTCACTGCGTTTTGCCTCTCTGAGTCATTCTTCATTGCGTTTTGCCTCAAATAGTACATTGTCCTAATCTTCCTTTACTGGCTTTTGCATTACTTTTCCTCCTTAACAATAACTGGTTCTTCAACATTCTCTTGTATAACTGGAACCTCTTCACTTCCAACAGTTTTCTGCTTCTTTGAAGGTTCTTGCTCCAGTTCTATACCTGGTCTCTTAATTCTTTCTTCAGATCTCATAGGCACAATCCTTTCAATGCTCCTCATCAGCTTTTCAAACTCTTGCTTGAGTTCTTCAAAAGTAAGCTTGTTTAATTGAACCATTGTCCAACCTTGACTGTACAAAGAAGTACTCTGATTCTTGATAAAGGTTCTCATGTAATCTCTTTGCTGTGCTTGTGTCATGGGCTTGTCTCTCTTTGCCTTGGCTTTCTGTTCAGCATAATACTTCTTTTTCTGATTGATCATGTCTACCATCTTCTTTGCAAAATCATCTTCAGACACATTTTCACCTTGTAAAATCTTGGTCAATTCTGCACTTGCTTCAAGCTTAGCTCTGATGGTATTCCAGTCTTCTTCAGAATAGTATTTAGCTGCTTCTTGTACTTCATCCCTTCTTTTCTTTTGTTGTTCAGAAAGCTCTTCCTCTTCTTGCATTCTCTTGGCTACCATCTTATCCATGTGAATCTGTTTTGCAACCTCTGCATCCATCTGAGCTTGCAATCTAGCAGCTTCTTCTAATCCAGCTCTTTCTTGTTCTAACTGTAACCTTTTCTTTTCTGTAGCCTGGATATCTTCTTCAGTCATCTGAGCTTTTCCTTCCCTTTGACCCTTATCAGTACTAATCTCTGCACCACCAGACTTAACTGGAGAACTACCAATATTAAGTTCAGTAGTCTTGATTCTTTCCTTTGCTGTACTAAAGAAGTCCAAATTAGTATTAACATCCGAACCTGTATCACTTGACCTTCTTCTCCTTTTGTATGTACTAACTCCTTCAGATGCAACTTGTGATAAAGTTCTAGCTGCTTCCATAGTTGTAGGACTGATATCTTTCTCTTGTGCCTCCCCTGA
The DNA here is from genome assembly GCA_026074375.1 of Tanacetum coccineum. Classification (NCBI taxonomy): domain Eukaryota; kingdom Viridiplantae; phylum Streptophyta; class Magnoliopsida; order Asterales; family Asteraceae; genus Tanacetum; species Tanacetum coccineum. Next base: position 18,611 of record BQNB010073573.1, read on the forward strand.
AGCACTAACCTTGGAAGGAGTAATAAAATCTGCTGCACTTTCATTCATAGAAGCTCTAGCCAAGGAAACCAGAGGATCATCATCTATATCTTGAATCTTCCTCCCCTGATTCTCTGGTTCTTCACCCTCTGATTCAGACAAAATGACTTTTCTTGATTTTCTCTTCAATGCAACTTCTAGTGACTTCACTCGTTCCACCAATTTAATAGCAGCATGTCCAAAGGTCTGTTTTGTCTCTTTCAGCTCCTTCTCTAAACTGTCAATCTTCATCATAAGCTTAGGTACAGGTTTACTCAATTCTTTAAGTTTTAGACTGTCCTCAACACTTTCTGATGTGTTACCTTCAGGGAGAGGTGCATCATAGGACCTGAGTGGAGACTCATGAATGTTACCATTGTCCAATCCTGCATCTAAGCTAGAAGTTGTAGTGGTAGCTCCCTCAGTACCAATTCCCACACTTGTGGTAGTTGTCTAATCTACTACAAAGGTTAAAGTAGGACCTAGAGAATGAGGAATCTCAAAGTCCTATCTGTGAGTAGACCTAGGTGGTAATGAATGAGGTGGTTCAGTAATAGGTGGAATTGGTGGTGGAGATGAAGTAGATGGAACTGGATCAACAGGTGTGTGATGGGGGTCAGTTAGGATTTCAGTCCCTTCACCTTGATCCTGTGCTGCAACTTCTATCATTGCAGGCAGCAATGGTACATGATTTCCTACAAATCCCCTTTTCATATTTCCAAAAATCTTTTTAGATAATTGTGAGGCTAAGTATTGTACATCATTTTCAGTGGATATGTCTAAAATCATTTGCAAGAACCTTGGATACATTAAAATTTTAGTCTTGCTTTCCTAGTTATTTACCATTCCATCAAAAATCATTTTTGAAAAATTATAAACTCTATTACTAGATAGACAGATCAAGGCAATAGCAATAGGACTGCCAAATTGATCCCATCCACCAGACTTAGGGCTTATACATTGAAGAATAGTATGGACCAAGAACTTCAATGGGGGTGTAAAACGATTTTTCCAAAATGTAAGTTTGCCCTCTGAAACATACCCCAATGTGGTCAGTCCATCATAAATTTTAGCATCTGGTAAGTTATGAATACATGTTGCATCTGCCAATTGAAGTTTACTTCTGACAGATGCCTCAGTAATGGCATACTCGTTATTGTCAAAAGATGCTACTAATTCTTGAATCCCATTAGCAAGTGTTCTGACATTAGCAGTCTGCCAGAACTGTTTGAATAGGGAATCATAGATAGTGGGATTATGTGTTAGAGCATACCTGAGAGGAGTGGCCTTTAGAAAATCCACTATCTCATGGAAACCTACACTTTCAGTAGGTTTCTTGAGGAAAGCGACCTGGTTATGCTTATCATTATACTTCAAACTGGTCATCTTGAATGCGTGAGGAACAGAGGTTGTGATTAATCGACTTTTAGTGTTGGGTTTAGTACGTTTGTGTAGTTAGGTGCTAATTGAGAGAGGCAATTGAATTTATATAGACGCAAACTAAGATTTCTGATTGGACCGACTGTAAAAGTAGTTTTTGATGGTAAAGAAAACTGTGTTATTTAAATAAATACAGTAATTATCCAATTAAGAAACCTATATGCGAAGTAATTGCCGTAAAAACCTCTAACGGTAATATTTGAAAAAGGAAAATTAGTTATCCCTCAACCAGCACCAACGGTAACTTACCAGTATTAATATTGGTCTACCAGAATTAACTTTTAGTCTACCAGTATTAATGACACATCAGCATTAACTTTTCTCTACCAGAATTAACTTGTAGTATACCAGTATTAATATTTACCCACCAGAACTAACTTCTCTACCAGATTTAATTTTGGTTTACCAAAATTAATATTTGATCTTAGTACTTACAGACCAAATGTGAGAGAAGTGACCATCACAGCTTCATTCCATCCTCAGATCCATGCTTTTCCTGCAAGAATTAGTCCAAAAACAAAAATATACTGCAAGATATTTTCATATGAAAATATTCACCAGGACTAATACTTCTAACTACCAGTATTAATACTAATATTAATACTACTCTACCAGAATTAAAATTTTAACTGCAAGTACAAAGTATACAACATAAAACCTCCCCTCAACCTCAGCAGCTATAGGTTGAGCATTCCAATATTAACCACCAAGAAGTTGAATCTGGGACCATCAAAAGCTTTGGTTAACAAATCAACAACATTATCATCAGTATGAACCTTCAGCACCTGTATGGGCTTCTTCTCATAAGCATCTCGGATAAAGTGGTGCCTGATCTCTATGTGCTTTATCTTTGAGTGATAAACTGGATTCTTCACAATGCATATTGTGCTTTCATTATCAATGTAGATTTTTGTATTCATAAAGTTGAAACAATAATCTAACATTTGATTCTGAATCCATAAGATCTATCAATAGCAATTTGCAGCAGCCACATATTTAGCTTCTGTTGTAGAAGTAGCCATTATTGTTTGCTTCTTGCATTGCCAAGAAATCAACCTTTTGCCAAGAAATTGACAACCATCTGTTGTGGATTTCCTGTATAGGTTGGCACCAACATAATCACTATTAAAGAAGGCTTCCAAGTCAAAGGAGGACACTTTAAGAAATCCTTAAGGTGTTGGTTTGGATCCTTAGATCGAAGTCCGTAGAATGAGCATCCTTTTTACACCAATCGGATGGTGTCGGATCAAAGAGGTAGCACGTTGTTCCCTACGGGGAGCTTACTGGTATTCTTATAGCCCTCGTGGCTAGGTTTGGAGTAGTCTCCAAGAGTATGGATAGGATTCTCGTCTCCCATGGTGGTTGATGAGAATGGATTACGAAACAAATAACACAAAGAAAAAATAGACTACGAGAAAACTAATATGCCAAAATTAAATTCTTACTTGAAAGGATTCAAGCAAGTAGAACTAAGTTAAACTATGATCAAAACCTAACTATTCCCCATGCAGCGGTGCCAAAAACTTGTTGCGGTTGTCGTAAGGGACTTCTACAAGAAGTTTTACAACTCCCTAGGCAGAGTACCTAACCGTTGTAGTAGTAGTATAGGCAAGACTCGGGGGTTGTTATTGTTCTCTAAAAGAATAGGTTGGGAAGGCTTGATCACGGTCTAACATAATTCTAGGGGTTGAGAAAAAATTAATTTTGTGTTTTTATGTTTTATGAAAGTAGGTAAATCTATGTTAGGGCAACGCACTAGTAAGGTAGTATGAAGACTATTACAAGGCCCCTAAGAGTACTATAAATGCATGTGAAATATCTTAAGAGGGATCAACCATATAAGAGGGCAAGGTATTATGAAGATTGTTACCCGATGGTATCCTTTCTACGCACTCGCGTTTCCTAGACGTGTCTACAACGATATAGACAAAAGCTGGGTTTCTAGAACCTAATGCGCACAATCATCAATCAAGAAGCAACAGTAAAATGATCTACAATCCGACTTTTATGCAATCATAAGCAAATACAAAGGAGGGTTTAGCCTCGCATATTATAAAGAAAGCAAAGAGATAAATCAATCATGCAAGACATAAACATATTGAATGATTAATGATAAATAACCTTACTTGAATTAAAACATGGATTCAAGGTAGTACAATAGGGTTTTGAGACCCTAAAAATGACCTATGAAACTGCTAGAAGAGCTAGGGTTCGTCTCTCTAAGTTATACAAAGTTATCCCAAATGTTACACACTTGAAACCCTAAAATCGGTTTAATATATATAAAGATATCGCTTGCGACAGCATCGCGTTGTAATCCTGACAACGTCGCTACGTGGATGATTCTAGATCCTCTTTAAGTCGGCCACGTCTTGACGTCGTCACTAAATCTATGACATCATCACTAGATGGATCACGATGGCGTCGCTTTATGCCTGCGATGCCGTCTCCACACTCTGAGAATAATCTTTCTTCATGGATTTGGTGTAGGTCTGTAATCTCGTTTGTTTCTTCTCCAAATGAGCCCAAGTCACGTGTATTTCCTCCAAATGCCATCCAAGTGCTAAAAACATAGAAACAAACAATTAAGCACATAATCTAGGCATATTTGCCTGATTTAGGGGGTTAAATGACCCTGAAATAGTGTATAAAATGACACCTCATCAAATACCTTAGTATCAAATTTTTTGATCATCTTAAAAACTGTTGTATAGTTTCACAGTTAACTCCTCCTAGAACACCACAACTAAATGGAGTTGCTGAGAGGAGAAAAAGAACCCTATTAGACATGATTCGATCTATGATGAGTCAAGCAATACTTCCGATAAGCTTCTGGGGTTACGCATTAGAGACAGCCACTCATATTTTAAATCTTGTACCCACTAAGAAGGTTTCAAATACACCTTTTGAGATGTGGAAGGGAAAACGTCCTTCTCCTGAGCACATCAAAATCCGGGGTTGTGAGGTTTTCGTTAGACGAGAAGCTCAGGACAAACTAGAAGCCAGATTTGAAAAGTGTCTTTTCTTAAGTTATCCAGAAGAGTCATTTGGATATTTGTTTTACAAACCCAAGGATAATGTGGTATTTGTCGCTCAAAGAGGAGTGTTCCTTGAGAGAGAAATGATATCTAAAGAGTACAGTGGGAGTAAGATAGAACTTGAAGAAATTCAAGAGTCTATCGATGAAGAACCTATAGTGAACACTGACACTCGACCAGAGGTGGTGACACTTGTTAAGCATGATTATATATCCTTACCCATTCGCAGAATAAGTGGTAGAGTTAGCAAGCCTCCTCAGTTCTACTATGGTTTCCATATTAAAGAGGACAAGATTAGTGATAGTACACTAAGTGAATTGGATAAGCCTGCTAACTACAAGGAAGCGATGGCAAGCCCTGAGGCTGCTAAGTAGAAGGAAGCTATGAAAATCAAGATTCAGTCTATGTATGACAACCAAGTTAGGAATTTGGTTGACACTACACCCGGTCTTAAAACGGTAGGATGTAAGACATGGATGGGAACGTACACACTTATAAAGCTAGGTTGGTAGCGAAGGGTTATACTCAAACCCACGGGATTGATTATGAGGAAACCTTCTCACCAGTAGCTAAAATAAAATCAATTAGGATAATGCTTGCCATAGCTGCGTTTCATGATTATGAAATATGGCAGATGGATGTCAAGACCGCTTTCCTTAACGGAAAACTGACAGATGATGTTGATTCATAGTTTTATATACCTAAAATATATATATAAAATATAACCTTAAGAGAAATTAAGAAAATTACCAAGTTACCCTTGATAAAATTCACTCTCAAAAAAATATATATTATATAATATAAAATACGTATATTAAACCGGGTAAGTATGATCACCCGGGTCGTTTCCCCAACGACTAGTGAAATTGAAACCACGTTTTAGTTCGGATTCTGATTTGAATGAGCAAATGGATGATTTGATTATCTAAAGCAACAATTAAAATGGACAATTAAAAAAAATAATTAAACAATTAAACTAATACGGGAAATAATTAAAATATAACAAATAAACAAGTAAACAAATTTTAGTCCCTAAAAATGTAAACTAAAATTATAAACCTAAGATTGGACAAAAGAAAATTTTCGAAAAAAAAACATTTATTTTTTTTGGCTTTTTTGGGTTAAAAGATATAATTTTTCTAAGATTTAAACTACTTAAAAACTAAAAAAATAATAAAACTATTAAAAATTAAATCCTAAAATTTTTATAAAAATTACACTAAATAAAGAAAGTGTGCAGAAATTTTATAAAAATAAAAGCCCTAATTTTTACTTTTTGCTTAAAGTCTAATTAAACTAATTAAAACCTAACCCTAACTATTAATTAAAACTTAATAAACTAATTAAAAACTAACTTAGGGACTAACTGTGAAAAAGACTTAAGGACTAACGGGCTAAAACATTTAACGGGCAAGGATTAACTGGAAAACAACTAAAACAGAAAAATTACAGGAATGGTCCCTGAGGACTTACCCCGACAACAAACTAAGTCCAATTATAAGCTCAAATTCTAAAAGTGCTTATCACTAAAAACTTAAAAGAGCAAAGTTGTAAAGGAAGCTAGGGAGAACAACTTTAACAAAAGCACTATGGTCTGAAACTCAAAGATAAGCTCTAAAAGAGCTTCTCAATAAGCTGTTACAGAAACTAGGGGTTTGGGCTATGTTTTACCAAAACAGCTATAATAAGCTCAAATTAAGCTTAATGTGAAAAAGGAAAAGAGTTCTAGGAAGCTTATGAGATGCTTTATCTATGAATGCAAAGAAATCTAAGCTAGAAGTACTTTTAAACAACTAAAATTGAGCATGAACTAAGCAAACTCAGAAAATAAGCAAGATAGCACAAAATCCAAATGAGCTTAAAAGCTTAAAAAGCTAAACTAGACTCTAAAACTTTAAGGACTTATTAAACTACTTATAATCTATCTAATTAAGCTATAAAATCTAGACCCATAAGCTAAATTAACAAATTAAAACCTTAAAATTCCTAAGTACTGTTTTTGGCTTTTTTAGTTACTTTTGACAGCAAAATAAGCTAGGAGAATAAGCTAGAAAATGTAATCTAAGACTTATTCTATATTAAGCTATAACTAGACTTTAAAATGCTAAAAGATAAGCTAATCAATCCTACAATTACTGGCTTAAATTGGGATTTGAATATCAGCAGTACTAACTAACTTAGTACTGCTGATGCAAAGTTCCTTTTTTAAACAGCTGAAATAAGCTAAGAAAATAAGCAGTAAATTAAAAATTAAAACCTAAACCATACTAAGCTATATCTAGATTACTTCTAACTTGAATTAAAAAAACTAAATCTTACTTTTACTTAGCTAAAAATTAAGCCAAAGGTACCAGTACTAACTTTTTAGTTAGTACTGGTGGCAGTATTAACTAGTGACAGCAAAGTGTAAACTGAAACTAAATTTATAATAAGCTATTACTAAACTTAACCCTATTTGAATTTAAGAACCTAAAAACTATGAGTTCCTAGCTAAAATCTAAACTGGCAGTACTAACTTATTGTTAGTACTGGTGCACTTTTGCACAAGAGCAAAACGAGAATGCAGGTTTCCTAAGGGAAACACTGTACTAAAACACACTCAAATAGAGTGTTTAAACTAAGTCCAAGCAAGATCTAAGCCTTGGAGGGCTTAGATCAGAATTTCACAAGTAAAATCAAAGGGAAAAAATCCCCTGGTGCACAGCTAAGACCTAAGCTATTTTACTATATTTTTGGTTTTTTTAGAGGTCTTTTAAGACAATAATATGAAGATCTATGATTTAATCTAAGAAAATTGAAAACAGATAAACAACAAAGATGATATAGTGAGATAAAACTTCAATAATCACTAATAACAAAGAAATCAACAATATAAGCAGACTAAATATAGGAAAGCAATAGATAAACATTATTTAAAGCAAGAAATACAGAAATGAAGAGAAACTTAACAAACACCACTAGCTAAACAAGAGGACAATAAAGCAGCAAACAAGCTCCTAGCTTATAGATAAGCTTTAGGGTAAAAGTCCTTGGATCTCTTCCAAGTTTAAATCCCCCTAAATGAAAGAGAGACTTACAAACTCCTCTAGCTAAACAAGAGGACCAATAAAGGCAGCTACAAGCTCCCTAGCTTATTAGATAAGCTAGGGTAAAGTCCTTGGGATCTCTTCCAAGTTAAGATCCCCTTCCAAAAGCTCTAATCCAATAAGATCCATGATAGATTAAACTGATTTAAGGTTTAGGTAAGATTAATACTGAATTCAAATAGCTCTATTTCAGCTTATAGACTGAAAGAGCTTTAAATGAGCTTATTAGCTTTTTGAGACATTTTGGCTTATTAAGAGAGCTTTTGAATAACAAGAAAAGAGAGCTTATGAATGATTTAAACTAAATTTCATTAATAAAAGTTACTGATTACATTACTTGGAAAGGAGATTACAAAACATTTTAAGGAAAATTACATTTAAGAAAAATACGAAATTTAAGCTAGACTAAATTACTAAAAAAACTAGATATCGTGTGTGTGAGAAGTGAGGCCTATTTATAGGTCCTGAAAGAAGCTTCTAGGATCTCTTGCCCTGCTCTCCAATCTTTCAATCCTGGCCAATCATTTCTTCAATCATTCAAGCATCAATTGATATCTTCCAAAAGATTAGCCATCTTAATTGATTGTGAAATGATTTAAGTTGATCGAACAATGATTAGTGATTGTATGTTAAAAGTGGTGATATTTGATTAGGTGTATTGTGGTTTGAATTTGTTACGTTTGTATAGTTTGAAAAATAGTCCAAATACCAAATAGTGTGCCAAACCGCTGGATTAGAGCTCAAACCGCTACTCTCAAACCGTTATGAAGAATGTTTAACCAAACCGCTACCACGAATAAAAATGGCCAGAGGTTTGGTTCCCAAAAGTCTTGAGAAAAGTCTTCAAAAACCTGTAACAAACTGCTACGAATGGTAAACCGCTACGAAGTTACACTGTCAAACCGCTGCTAGAAGACAATGGTAAACCGCTATAAAGAAGAAACACCAAAACGCTACCAAAAAGTAAAATTGGTAGAGGGTTGTTTCCCAAATCACTATGAGAAATTGTCTTCAAAAACTTGTAAACCGCTATGGATCAAACCGTTACAATTACCAAATCGCTACTAGTAAACCGCTACACTAGAGGACAAACAGCTACTGATCAACCTCTGCCTAATAAGACAAACCACTATCAGAAATGGCAAACCGCTAGCACAGTGTACGATCTGACAAACCGCCAGAACAATGTACTTTCCTGACCAACCGCCAGAACAGTAAATCAAACCGCTACGCTTAACACTCAACAGTTTACCAAACCGCTACGATGAACTACGAACTTTTACACCTTAAAACACCTTAAAATCACCCTTTTGAATGTTTTGACTAAGATTATTTTGTATAAATGAGTACTAGAAGGCTATAGCAACTACAAAAACATGAATTTTAATACAAGAAATGTGAAAATCAATGAAACTCAAGAACAAGAGCTAAAACCTCCTAAAACTCAACTTTTAATCTAAGCCAAGCACTAAAACGCACACACAAACGATCTAATCATCCCATGAGCTCTGATACCAATTATAGTATATTGGAAATCATAACACAATGGAAGATAGGTGGGTTAGCTGAATATTAGAGAGAGAAAATAGGAAAGAAAGCTTTCTAGTGAGAGAAAGTATTACTTGAATAATGAAATGACTAACCACCTCTTCCATGGCATGGAAGAGGCTTATATAGTTTGTTATAAACCGGCCTAAGGGCCTTGGTAGTGGGCTTACACATTGGGTTTAATACCTGCCTATTACCGAATGTTATACATTAAATGATTAACTACGAGCTACAATAAATGGTAAAATACACGGGGTGACCGAGTCTTTTTCTAATATCTAACAAGGAGCAACCCATGAACGTAATAGAACCAACGATGGCACGACACGTGTCATTCTTGTCTCCACCCTTGGATGTCCACCATGTGGAGTACACATGGCCCTTGGATCGCATTCTCATAGTTACATGAAATCTTAAACGCATACCTATAAATACAATACCATTTCTCTAGAAATGGTCCAAGCAACAACACATATCCTAAGCTCTCGAGGGCCTAATGCGAAGTTATATAATTAATGCAATTTAATTATGCTTAAGAAATTATACGCAAGTTGGCATGAAATACTACACAATTATCAGGGGCTGACTCAAGCTCTTTGGGGGCCTAAAGCGAAGGGTTGACGATGTATCAGTAGTTTGGCCCTAAACTCGATCCATTAGTGAAAGTCCCAGTTAACATGTCTGTATGGAAATATACAACACAAAAGTAAACATGCAACACAAGATATAACTTTTCAATCGTGTAATGCTTTCACTGGTACAAAAAGTGGTATTGGTCACTCCAAAAATGTGTGACGATATGCATTTAGTCACACACGTTTTTTTATTGTTTGTCACTAAAGGTCGCACCCCCGTAGGTCTCCTACGGTGACATTGTTGAGTTTGTGGCCTTTTTCATTGAAAACGAGTGACCAAAACCCGAATATGTATTACAAATTAGGCACAAGTTTTGTTGGATTAATCAGTATTAGTGACCGTAAACACTTTATAGTCACACGAATGGTTTTTAAGAGTAACTATTGTTCGTCCTTTGGCCACATGAATATATAATAAATGTGACGTTTGTGATGATTTAGTCACACAACGGGTGTTGTTTTTTTTGAGCTAGTCACATATAATTTAAAAAAAAGTGGCCAAAAGTGTTAATAAGTGTGACCATATGCTTTTTAAAATCAAGTAAATGTGTATTTTATGTGACTATTGTTCATCCAATGGTCACATGAATTTTATGTTTGTGTGGCCTTTTGTAATATTTAGTCACACAAATTATGTTTTTTTAATTTAGTCATATACAAGTTAACCAAAAGTGGCCAAAAGTGTTAATAAGTGTGACCATATGTTGTTTAAAGTCAAGTGAATGTGTATTTTGTGTGACTATTGTTCATTCAATGGTCACATGAATTTTAAGTGTGTGTGGCAATTTGTAACATTTAGTCACACAAAGCTTGTTTTTTTTGTTATTTAGTCACATACAAGTTAACCAAAAGTGGCCAAAAGTGTTAATAAGTGTGATCATATGTTGTTTAAAGTCAATTGAATGTGTATTTTGTATGACTATTATTCATTCAAGGGTCACATGATTTTTAAGTGTGTGTGGCAATTTGTAACATTTGGTCACACAAAGCTTATTTTTTTGTTATTTAGTCACATACAAGTTAACCAAAAGTGGCCAAAAGTGTTAATAAGTGTGACCATATGTTGTTTAAAGTCAAGTGAATGTGTATTTTGTGTGACTATTGTTCATCTAATGGTCACATGAATTTTAGTTTGTGTGGCGTTTTGTAATATTTAGTCACACAAAGCATGTTTTTTTAATTTAGTCATATACAAGTTAACCAAATGTGGCCAAAAGTGTTAATAAGTGAAAACCATATGTTGTTTAAAGTCAAGTGAATGTGTATTTTGTGTGACTATTGTTCATTCAATGGTCATATGATTTTTAAGTGTGTGTGCCAATTTGTAACATTTAGTCATACAAAGCTTGTTTTTTTTGTTATTTAGTCACATACAAGTTAACCAAAAGTGGCCAAAAGTGTTAATAAGTGTGACCATATGTTTTTTAAAGTTAAGTGAATGTGTATTTTGTGTGACTATTGTTCATCCAATAGTCACATGAATTTTTAGTTTGTGTGGCATTTTGTAATATTTAGTCACACATCGAATTAAATAAAGAGTGACCAATAATATTGATAAGCGTGACCATATTATGTGAGTGCGTCTTTTAGTCACATATAACAAATCAATAATTTGTGTCATTATATATATATAACAAAATTAAAAACAAAAAGCAATTTCAAATTGAATAAAACTCGAATGTATATAACTGAACCAAATATACAATTGTAATGTCGTACATAATCAAATTCTCAACTACCATAATTTAAAGACTTATGACTCTTCCCCGTCCTAGCTTGCCGTTGCATGGTTTCACGAGAGACATAATTTTTGCGCTTTGATTGTAATTTTGGTGCAAAATTGTAATCACTAATCTTTTGTATCGTAGTTGGTGGTGTAACCTGCAGTAAACAAAAAACGCTTGTATCAAACATTGAATTAAATATGAAGAATTATATATATGTAGGTTGAAAAAACACATGTATGTACCTCCTCATCAAGAACAACTTGATTCTTTGGCCATGCAAAGAAACCACCTACGCCATCCTTAACTGTTTTTAACCCATTATTTCCTACGTCCGGTATGCATGCTGCATCCACTAACGATGAATCAATTGACACTTTGTAGCAATCATTTGGGAGTGCTTGGTTATGCAGCATTTGTTTTCCAATGCAAGTTGTTGCATCTCAAATGTGTGATTTTAGTCACTTCTCACCACTTCTTATTTTAATTTACTTCTCACTGGATCCCTACTATATATATATATATATATATATATACATATATATAATCTATATACCACACACACCACAACACACACACACACACACACACACACACACACACACACACCACACATAATCTAATGCAAGTCGTTGCATCTCAAATGTGTGGTTTTTGTCACTTCTCACCACTTCTTATTTTAATTTACTTCTCACTCGATCACTACTCTCTATATATAACAGAATTAAAAAACAAAAAGCAATTTCAAATTGAATAAAACTAGAATGTATATAACTAAACCAAATATACAATTGTAATGTCGTACGTAATCAAATTCTCAACTACCATAATTTAAAGACTTATGACTCTTCCCCGTCCTGGCTTGCCGTTGCATGGTTTGACGAGAGACATAACTTTTGCGCTTCTATTGTAATTTTGGTGCAAAATTGTAATCACTAATCTTTTGTATTATAGTTGGTGGTGTAACCTGCAGTAAACAAAAAACGCTTGTATCAAACATTGAATTAAATATGAAGAATTATATATATGTAGATTGAAAAAACACATGTATGTACCTCCTCATCAAGAACAACTTGATTCTTTGGCCATGCAAAGAAACCACCTACGCCATCCTTAACTATTTTTAACCCATTATTTCCTACGTCCGGTATGCATGCTGCATCCACTAACGATGAATCAATTGACACTTTGTAGCAATCATTTGTGAGTGCTTGGTTATGCAACATTTGTTTTCCATCAGACTTGTATACGGTACCCAAAGCAATAATATTTGATTTCTTTAAGTAGCCACAGTTTGCACTTAGATGCCTAAAAAAAGAATAACAAGACACAAAAAATGGTAGTTCTTGTGTTGGAGACACATTTCCTTGCGATTGGGAATCTTGAAATTATTTCAACATGTGTCTTGTTATTCTTTTGTTTAAATAGTTCTTGTGTTGGAGACACATTTCCTTGCGATTGGGAATCTTGAGACCCGTTTCTTCGTGACTTAGGCATTTTCTTAGGTCTGACAGTTTTAACAGGTTCCTATATGTATATATAAAACATGGTACATTAGTCATGTATGTAAAATTCAAAAATCAAAACTATTGTTTCCATTACCTTTTTCGAAGTTACAAGCCCATTAGATTTCTTATGAATTATCACATCTTTATCACGTACAACAACACTTGATTGAGTTTCGTCCACCTCATAAACGCCCATTGGAGTCACCTGCAATATAAATTAAGAAATACATTGACTCATCAGTTTATGTTCAGTGCCTGCTATCATTAGCATAAGTGGTGTTAGCATTAGAAAATGAAATTGTTAACAACATAAAAAATGGCTTACATCTGAGGCTACTTGCAATTGAGATGAAAAATTCAACTGCACCCCTTGTGCAGCCAACTGATTCATCAGTTGACTAAGCATTCCCTTTGTTTCTGTCATCTCATTGGACAATTTCTTGACCAATACATCTTTTTCTGTCA
>BQNB010073574.1:2793-32072 GCA_026074375.1 Tanacetum coccineum
TTTGAAACAATTTTGAAACTTCGGTTTTCTTTGAAAAGAAAAGTTGTTCTCTTGACTATTCTTTTTATGGAATAAAAACCTCAGAACGTCTGTTTAACTTTGAATAATTGATCGGTTTTATTTCACTTCCAAGTTCTTTTATTTTTTATTGACTCTCAACAACAAGTCTTATAGTTTTCTCAGAATCATAAACCTTTATGGGTTAAATAAGAAATTGTAAATCTTCAAATCATAAGTTTATAATTACTTACTTACATGGATGGGACGCCTTTTTATGTAAATAACGAATTGTAAATGAGTGGGCTTATGTCCAATACGGCATGAGTACATATAAAGAAATAGAAAGTGAAAGTTTAAAACAAGTTAGATGTCATAAGAAATAAGATTAGTGTGAATAAGAACTTATGACAACATTAAGGTTATGAGTAAAATCTTAAGATAGATGCCTAAAATGAAGTCGTACATAAAGTTGAGAACATAAATGAATTGTTAATTCCTAAAATTTGAAAAGGAAGTTGTTTAAGTAATTGTATGAAATTGAAATTATTAATACCTTTTAGATAAGTAGTGACAAAATTTAACTTTAAGTCATATTAGTGCATCAGTGGATAGTGTGAAAAAGGTGTCCAAGTTTGACTTTTATAAAGTCAAATTAGTAAAAATTTTGGATGATAAGTCGTCATTGTTGATAATATTAGGATAAAATGAAGAGGAAATTGTTGTTTTTAAGCAAGAAATATGTGTGAAGTGGAGAATTTTCCAAAAAGTGAGTGATACTAATGACAGCTTGTCATTAGAAAATAACTTGAAATTAAGTGAAATTTACATTAATTTAGTGTATTTTTTAATAAAATGATTATAACTTAGATTGATTGAGGTTGTTTATCTTTGTGAATTGTAACCATTGATTTGATAGAAGTGACATGAATGGCTATGATGGGGACCTAGGATGTAGAAAAGTTTGTGAATAGTTGCAAGCGTTAAGCAAATAAGATTTTGGGTATGAATCTAAATAAGCGGGTAGTTTTGTAACACCCTCCCAAAACCATTAGGTATTTTGGTATGAGTATGCCAATGAATAAGTTTGACTACGACTTTCATGTGTCAAAGACTTTATTGGTTAGTTAAACTCGTTAGTCAAAATATAAGTCAATATATATTATATGTAATATGGTTTTAAAAAAAGAATGTGTCACAAATATGAAGAATTAAGATTAAAAGGACCAAAAGTGTCAATTGACTAAAGTTCTAACCAAATAGATATATCCTAGATAAATCCATGGACTTTCCCACTTTGTTATAGAGTTTTGTGGTGTTCTCTTGTGTGTGTAGAAGTGTCGACCTAAACAAAGACGAGGGAAAACAAGGTGAACAAGATGAGAAATATTCTTGGTGATTAATGTTCTTCAACAAGAGTTTGATTCTGGTTATATTCTTTAATTGGTAAGCAATCTTTATTCATTGAGTTAATTACATATTAAGAAGTTGGGGTTTATGTACAGTAATTGGGGATTTCATCATATGATCAAGATATGATCATATGATAATTAAGGATGTAAATAAGGTATGATTATGGGTTGTATAAAACCATTGTTATTAATGTTGCTTTAACATGATAATAGTTATTGATGATGATGGTCGGATAAGATTCAAGTGATGTTGGTGATGTTTTTGGTAAGTTGGCTTTGTAAATAAAGGTAAATATCTATGATTATGACATGTGTTGTATTGAAACTATTATATTATTATATTATGTAACTATGCATGAAGGTGTTAAGATATAAGGACCTTAGCCTAATGACTATGAAAGTATTATAGACTTGGATAGTTAAATCGTGTGGCGAAAGTGGGGGTTTGTCTAATGATTATAGACAACCCAAGGTACGCGATTGTGTTTGTAAGTATGTTATGATATGTATTGTTATAGCTTGATAATTGTGATTATAGATTATGGTGATGCAAGCGTTTAATGGTTATAGATTTTGGAATATATGTGGATGTTTCATGATTCTTTGTGATAATTGATGTATAATATGTGTTATAATCCAGTTACTTAGTAAGAGAAAGCTTATTGTTACAGTTGATCATGTTTTTGTAGATAACGCGGATCATATAAGTGTTGGATAAAGGCCTTTGAATATGAAATAGAAGAGAGGGAAGTGTATTGGCTTAGATGTGTGTACATAGTATTAGATGTCGAGCTCAAGTTAAGATTAAACCCTAAGTGTCGTTAAAAGGTTTGTAATGTTTTTGTCAAGCGTCTAAGTCATTTCTTATTTTGGGTTATAGTATATGCAACGGGTCAAAAATGGTCTTGGGTAATTAGCCATTCTTAATACCCCAATGTATGGATGATATGGTCATGAACATGTATGAACAAAATAGTGAAATAGTTATAGATTATTATGGTATATGAATTTTTGTTTTGTTATGTTTTAGTCAAATGCATAGTTGCGGAAATTGGTTTTTGGGAAGTAAATTGTAAGCTGTAGAAAATATGTAAAAAAATGGGTCTATTTTAGATTATTTTCATAGTAGGGTTAATACACAAAAAAGTTACTAAAGTTTGGCCAAATGTTCACCTAAGGTACTATTGTTTTTTTGGTTACAAATAGGTTACTCATGTATTGTTAACTGGTTACATATGTTACCCAATATGTTTTAACCTTAAGTTATCGGTTAAGTGTCTACGTGGTTGGGGACGTGGCATATATATATATATATATATATATATATATATATATATATATATATATATATATATATATATATATATATATATATAGTGAAGTGTTATATTGAGAACCCATTTTAGGTGCAGAACTTTACAGAACTATTCTAGACCAATCAGAATTTAATAAATTATTTTCCATTTATTTAATTCAGTTTATTATCTAAGGATATTTTGGGTATTTTAGATAAACACAATTTTTGTTCAAATTTGAAACCTCCTATAATAAATGACACGATATACGGAGTATTTTGTATTGATTGCATATCCAAATTTAGATTAACACTTTTAAAACTACTTAAAATAAATGATACCGTTTATTCTTTTATTATTAATGATATTGAATGTATTTCCAGATTTATTTTGTATTGATTGTACTCCCTAAAATAAATGATGCGATTTATTCTCTGATAATAAATACAATTTATTCTTTGATAATAAATAATACGATTTACATACATGTTTTATAATTGTGGTTTCAATTAAAGGGTGTTTTTTAGGAAACATGTATGTTACTTTAATTGAGATACATGTATGTTTTTTTATGAAACATGTATGTTTTATCAAAAAACATGAATGTTTTTTATTTACAACCAATTTAAATAAACATAATTTAAAATAAAATATCTTAAAAGTTATATTTAGGACAAAATAAATAAAGAAAATAATTTAAAATATAACTATGTTTATCATGATAGTTATATTGTTTAAAATATAACTTTTAAATAATTTAAGTTACATTTAGGACAAAAACAAAATAAAAAAACTTGATAAACATAGTTATATAGTACAAAATGTATATAATAATGAATGTTTATCATTATTATATTGGTTTTTATTCAAGTGGTTGGTTTTTTTAATATTAATTTGGATGACATTAAAAATTATCCTTTCCTTATGTTTATATGATCGGTGAGGTTATTTCTGTCGTGGCTCGTTCAGGTTTCTTTCTTCCTTTTCTTTACTTAGTATTTTAGTTTAATAGTTTAAAATAATAATGTTGTTAATGCTCGTTTAGTTGTGATGATTAGTGAGTAGTTTTATATTTTGTAGTTGAGTGAGTAATGATAAGTGATTAAGATGTGGATTAAAAAAGGGATTTGTTGATTTAGTTTTCGGTTATTTAGATTGATGTTTTGGTTATTTAAGCGGGCTAAAGCCGTAAGAATAATCATAAGTAATTAATACCTAGATTAAAGATTATTTTTCAAAAATAATCCGCAACGTTGTGAAAGAATAGTTATTGAAACGGGGATTAATTCAACAATATAAACTTACAGTCACCACTTAAGGAACTTTTCATATCAATTGACAAGACATATTTTCTTTATATTTTAGTATATATATATATATATATACTATATATTTATAAATATATTTTATATATATAATATATATATATTATATATATTTAGATCTATTTTGTTAGTATTGCTTAGTTTTAATTTTAGCTTATTAATACATAATTTAGTTTTAAATCAAAAAACAAAAAATATATGATAATTTTTTTTTTTTTATTTTTTTTTATTTTTTTTTTCTCTTTTTTATTTTTTTTTTTAAGCATTACACGAAACAAACGTAAACGTGAAGATATCAATTCAATATCGCATGGTTAACGACATCCCGAAAGATAATTAATTTCCACAAAAAATTGTCCTCACTAGATTCTTACATCTTATGGGATGATACTTATATATTCCAGATAGTGTTTTAACACGAATCAGCCCTCGTGATATTTTTTCAAAAAGTGGATGGTTGAGATTCACTGTCATTGTAACATATATAAAACAAGAAAGGAGTGTTAATTTACATCAAACCCTAATATACAAAACCAAATTTTAAAGTAAGTTTAAACAATGACTGAAACAAGAATATAATATTAAAGATCATAATACCTTTTATGGGGAGACTGAAAATTCTAACGCAGTTGTTGATTTCATTTGTGATTATGTTTTTGATGAGGTTATGAGAGAATCGAGACGAAATGGAAGAGAATGAATATGAGAACCTATGATTTCCCCCTTTAATAATTAAGTTTAATATATATTGTATATTATATATTATTTATTTTATTTTAAAATTATATTATTTATATATATATATATTATATTTATACTATATATATATACTATATGAATATAATTATATATTATGTTGTTAATATTTTTTTTAATAAATATGAGATTGTTTTGAAAGTTTATTAAGTGTTTGAAAATGTTTCAAAAACGCTAGTTAACATGTTAAGGCCTTAGTCTTTGTTAAAGCTGGCCGTACAATGAATTGGATTAGTCTTAAACACACGAAGCGTGATATGCATGGGTTATTATGTAAACTAGGAATAGTTTGCTTTTTTCTGTTAGTTATAAATACCCCTTAGGGCTCTTCATGAGGGGGAGTGGCGAAATCATTTGTGTAATCTTTCTAATTTAATGCTAATAAAAACTAGAATTTTCTCCACTCTCTCTACTTTCTCTCATTAAAAAGCTATGTACCTTATCTTGTATCCTTTGAATAATCTCATGTAACCACGAAAAGGTGTTTCATGAGCGTACAAGAGGTATGAGAGTTAATGGGGGGCGTTTCGTATTTTGTGGTGCTTATTCTTTGAGCTTGTTCTTTGATGGCTTTGTTTATAAGCTAAATGCCACGGTTGGTTGGTTTTGGCTTATGTGGTTCAAATCCATGAAGCTGTCTCTTTCTAGTTTCTGGCTTGGATGTCCTATGGTTAGTAACGTTTTTTAGGCAACCAAGCTGTTTTTTTGAAAAGCTTATTTGAAGTTTTTATTAGTTAGTGGCTTTAGATAAAGCGGTGCGTTGGTTTTTTGTTTTAGACAAAGCTTGAGCTTTTTTTGGTGTGGTTTAGTCCTGTTAAAAAATATCAATTAGTGTGCCCCTCCGACCAAACTTTTGGCTTCGCCTGACTCAATGTTTTTATGAAATGTATATTGACTATATCTTGGCCAAAACTGTTTGATCGTATTATCATCAACTTGTTTGTCTTCATTTCCATAGTGATTAGTATCTTTTTTCTCCTCGTGCTTGGGAACAAATGTTTAACTTCCCGACTTATTACGGACAAATAGTGGGTCCGTTATGACACTAACAATCTATGAAAAATATAGTAACTTGTAAGGATCCATTATATGTTTTCTTTAGTCGTGTTTAGATTACCAGATCTTGCCTTTTAACTTGTATAGGGAATGCAACTTAAATACGTTAATACACCAAAGAGAAAATAATTAAGATTGCTACTTTAGTGAGTTGCTTGCTTAGTTTAGAAAAAAAGAAGAATTATTCATGGTAATTTGTAAGCACATCAAATAGAGAATTGTGTGGAAATTATAATACTTTTGATGAATATCAGAGCTATGTGTATGAATATGGATATTTTGGTCTGATTATAACTTAAATACAAACTCGTTGTAATTGAAAATCTTATTAATTTGGACACGAACATCATACAATTGTTCATAGTTGGATACCATAGTTGCCTGCAAATAACCTCGCAGAACCTCACTGCAAAAGATTTTCACATTTATTTATTCAATAGGAGCAATAAACTAACATCTCTGATGAAATAAAATCCAAGACTCTGAGCTACCTTTGAAGGATTGATATCAAATACAGAGAGAAATGAAGGTACTAAACAAAGTTATTCAAGTTTATACTTTTATCTCCATCAGCAATACAAATGGTTATCAATTTAAATGAGCAATGTCATACTAACGAAAAGATATCTTGAAAACACCATGCAAGAGAATCATAAGCTCAGACCGTAAAATCTTTATTGAGGGTCCAAGCGACAACTTGAAATATTATATTTGCCTAAAATCTAGAGCTAATTGGTCACTGCTGCCAATCAAACTAAAAGCAGAAACAATTTGTAAGTCCAACAAAACGTCCAAGCAAAGGTCCTTAAAAGCCACATTAATTGTATTTCGTCGAACAATGTACTTAAAATGTCATATGGTAATACTTTCCTTTGAGAACTTTTGTTATCAAAGTTGTGAGATTAGAAGTGTGTCCCTTTGGCTTAAGGTGTGTAGTTATAGATTTTAGTCTTACGAAAGTACCAAAATCGTGGGCTTTGCGAAATAAAGGCCATAAGGTAGGTGTCATGAATATGATTTGGTCATATTATTGTTATATTAATCACATATCTATTCATACAATAATACTGCGGACATTATTCCTGGTTAACAACTTGTTAAATGTAAAAGGATTATTTCCCAGAAAAATTGGCAGAAATCTGCTATGGAAGCTTGCTGTTAGTAGGTGTAGTAGATAAAGGGTGAAGATTAAGCATGGTTACACCTTCCGTTATATGCTAACTAGTAAAGAAACCAAAAAGTCTACTAATAAATAGAATACAAAACCCAGTGAAAACAGAGAAACAAAATCGTTAAACCTTATTCGGTTGGGTATCCCACTATGTATTGCTGAAATTGGTCATCCAAGTAGCAAAATGGAAGCTGGTTAACAAAAAACAGTGGTTTATGAACAACAATAGCCAGCAACCCCATAGATTCTTTGCTACTCATGAGGTCTCAAGATTTGTTTGCACCAAAAAAGCTTGAAGAATCCATGTCAGGCCATTTCACCATATGTATCCCTATCCGCTGCAAAAAAATAAACCTCGCAATGGTTTAAGATTTCTCTTGCAGACCAAGTCCGCTAGAAAGAAATCTTGCAAGGATTCATTACTCGTTTGTCATATACGAATTGTTGCATTTTTGTCAAAATTTATTTGTCATTTTGGTTTGTTTTTATATTAACTATTTTAATGATAAAAGTTACAAAAGAATAAGAGTGATGAAGAAAAAGCAGAATCTCATAACAGTGGCCCAAAATGGTCTTGTGTGCAACTAGTCAAAACAGATTTCTTTATTTGGTAGGGTTAAAACACGCCGAGTTGGGCCAAAATACTGTTTTGCATTTAAAAATTACATTCAGGAATCATGTTTGACCCAATTGTCCCTGCCCTTGTTTCGTAAGCTGTTTCTATCAATTTAGCTCTCAGACACTTAAACCTACTCGAAGATATAAACATAGACCCAGATCAACATTTCATAAGTAAAACGGTCAGGGGTTGAAATTGCCACCTTAAGTTCTTAATGTGTTCATTGTCATGAACATAATCTGGGAGGAAAAAGGGGAGACAAAAGCATAGAAGGATTCATACTCATGCAATATGTAGAGCAAGACTGGGGTCTCTTGACATGCAGTTTCTTCCTTAGCTCATGGGGAACCAGGCGAAACCTGGTCCCAATCGGTGCACCTTGCTTCTTGTTGACAAGTAACAAACAGCATTATCTCAAAATAACCTCACTCCATAATGACTTTGATGGGAGCTCGGACATACCACACATCCACGACCTGTCCTTTTCATTTACTTTTCCGCCCTTGTTGGCTTCTTTCTTAGATTGTACTATAGTGTCCCCTAATTTGGCTCCTTTCTTTCCCCCTTCAAAGCTTGTATGCACATAACTCGTTTTTTTTTTGCCCTAGTATCGACCACTTTCAGATTGGTGCTCTCATTTGTATGAAGTCCTTATTTGTGTAAAAGACACAAAATAAATATAAAGTTTAACTGGAAGTATATACATTAAGTGGCTAAAGCCCAAAAAGCACTGTTTAGGTGCCAATATGATTATAAAACATAATTTAATTGTAATAAAATTTATATTTTTTTAACTAGAATACTTTTGATGTTTAATGATAACGTTACATATTTGTGTGAGTTTACCCATTTTGACATTTCCTTTCAACGTTGATAATTTATATATCATTTGGCTCATTAACAGATAAACAGTTACTAAACCATAACCAAATGACAAAGTATTCTAATATACCCATTTGGGCCCTATTAAAGATATACAGAAACCAAATTGACATTCATGAATAATTGGGTCAAACTTTCTCAATAGATTAGCAGACTGATACGATTGCAGGAAGTCTCTGTTGTGATCTTAGCATTCTTAGGCGACACATAGCTGAGGCCCCAGCAACAGTGAACATCGGCTAGTTTGATTTTGTTCATGCATTCAAGTAGGACCAAAACTCAGCCACGAAAACTTATAACAAGAATCAAAGTAAGAATAAAAAGAGAATATGCTTGTCCCAATAGAAAATATATAACGATAAAATTAGGAAATCTTAGTTATACAGCAACATCTAGTTACAAAAGACTACGAGTTTTGTTTAGGTACGGAATCCAAAGTTTGCACCTGATTAATCAGAGACTTGAAATGGGCTGTATAATGGAAGTGACCAGAAACAACCACAAAATAGGCAGGAGATGCAACATCTTTGGGATTGATGTCTTATATTCGGAACAATGATACTTTTCCTAAATTCTTGTAGACAAAAAAACACGTGGCTATCGAAATGAAGGTTGCAGATTCGAGCCATTGCTATATTTTATTATTTATGATCTCATGTAAGCATATAATTTTTATTAGTATTCTTTCTTACTTAATAACTTGATGCTGAGCGTGTTTAGGATTGTCCTTTAAATGTTTGGTTGGTGCATCATATGACATATTTGTTTTTCCGGAAGCAATAATTTGATTACTTATACCCTTATTTCTGACTTATAAAGCAAGAAAGCACATACAAAAGGAGTACGATATCTCGAGCATTTAGCAATTTATATTGTAAAAGTGTCGCCAATATAAGCATTCTACTGAAAAACTAGTTGAAATTACTAAGAACTGAAGCTATAAAAGAACATTAACGGAAAGCAATTAGAAGCAGAATTGGTTGACATCTTGAGCTATTACCGTTTCTTTTTCTACCTGCAAACATATAGCAGACATCACATTATCCCATTCTTTACCACCCAAATACAAAGAGTGGCGCAGATTTTTCTAGTGTGAGAAATGCGACACATTATTTGAATCATATAGAGTTAAAACTGTGGCATGATTTCATTAACTATTGAACTTGCAAAAAGTTTTGAAAGAACTAAACTTGTTTAAAGAGAATACAAACTATTAAAACTCAGTTTAACTTTAACCAATGAAAAATTGGTAGTAAGTTCCGAAGGCTTGTTATTTTAACCTTGCTACATCTTCTTGGGTAAAGACTTTAACTTAATTAAAAACAACACATTTGACACTTAACAAGAGTCTAATATTTAGCAACTTATTACTTACGTTAATACAAAATCATAGCCATAAGCATTCGATCATTTCTTATCTACCATAGCTTTATATATCAACAGAATTAATCTCTTCAATCGAATCATAATGCTCAAAAATGAAACACATTTGTACACTAAATTTGTCTCATATTTTCACTGAGGCATAACATCAAACACCTTATGTGCATCATATATAAAAAAAATGCTTTACTAGAAACACATTTGGAATAATGTATACTCATTAGTCATTTCTACAAAGAGTCATTTCATCGAACAGCTTATGTGCATCAGCATACAAAAGATGAGCAGTTTGTTTGTGGGCTTTCAATAATTAATTGACCTATAATTTCCAAAATTTTCAGTGAGGCATAACATCGAACACCTTATGTGCATCATAAAAAGGGGCTTTTCCAGAAACACATTTTCAATAATTAAATGAGCTATAAATTATAAGGGATATAAAATGGTTTATTTATATGAGAAACACAAGTACCTGCTGTATAAATGGTTTTGGCAGCTGGTTTATGAGAAATGGAAGACCTTGTCAAAAATAGGGTGTGCTTTTTTGTAATTTGTCATTCAATGTAGGGGCATTTCCGGGAATTCATAACCTATTTTAAATATTTTTTTCTCAAAAATATTATTAATTGAGTAAATTACATAAACGGTCCTTGTGGTTTGGTGAAAATTGTATCTATCGTCCCTCATAGTTTAAAGTTGCATTTTCGGTCTTTATCATTGGAAAGAATAACATCGATAATCCTTCACCTTAAACTATTAAGGACGGTAGATGCAATTTTTGCCAAACCACAAGGACTATCGTTGTTACGATGAAGGACTATCAGTATTATTTTTTGCAAAGATAAAGACCAAGAATGCAACTTTAAACTATCCGGGACGATAGATCCAATTTTCGCCAAACCACAAGGACCACGTAATTTACTATTATTATTTACTATACTAATACAAAAGATGAACAGCTTATGGGTTGGTATCGAACATCTTATGTCCATAATTTGGTATCATGAGTTGTTACGTGGTAGCAAATTCATGCCTACTCCATTAACGAAAGATTGATGGTAAGTTCGGAAGCCTTGTTACAACATCTTTTTGGGCAAAGACTTCAACTTAATTAAAAGCAACACATTTGACACAAAACAAGAGTCTAGTATTTAGCAACTTATTAGTTATATTAATATGAAGCATAGCCAAAAGCATTCAATCATTTCTTATCTAAACTACAGCTTTATATAATCTCTTGCATCGAATCATAATGCTCCAGCAATGAAACACATTTGTACACTAACTTTCTCTCATATTTTCAGTCAGGCATAAAATCAAACACTTTATGTGCATCATATAAAAGGGCTTTCCCAGTAACACATTTTAAATAATTTATACTCATTTTTACAAAGAGTCGTTTCATCGAACACCTTATCTACATAAGATAAGTTGTTTGAAAAACAGAAGTGCATGTATAAATGGGTTGAGGTTTTGGCCGCCGGTTTTATGACTCGGGTCGAGCGTATGCTTTTTCGAAAACTCATAAGCTTAATTAATTAATAAACGTGTTTTAAAAAATTTTAATTAATAATTCCAAGTAAGGTAATATTGTAAATTTGATCAAAACTTTCCATTTAGAATTATAAATGTAAATGGACAGATAAATTGAGATGAAGATTATAACATTTATTTCAAAACAATTAAAAATGTAAATCTCCCCACATATATAAAAGGGGTTTTGCTAAACTTAAAGTTTACCTTAAGGTTGTGTTTAAGCTTACCTTAATTGAAAAATCAATCATGAATTAACTTCAAATATTCTATATTTAATAACACCTTTTATAATTATAATCATTAAATATGTACAAATATGAAAATAATGAGTTTATTAAATACTATTTTTACAAAATGATAAGCTTCAAACACATCCCATAAGGTTGTGATTAGCAAAACCCATATAAGAGACATGACACCGCATAAAGCCACATAAGCATGCAATAAAGGCCATGTCATCAAAATAAATGCCACCTCATACACTCAAAAAGCCATCTCACCCTTAAGAATGCCACCCTACAAACGTATATAAAACCGTATATAAAAACATGTAAAAACAAAAATAA
Source organism: Tanacetum coccineum (assembly GCA_026074375.1). Classification (NCBI taxonomy): domain Eukaryota; kingdom Viridiplantae; phylum Streptophyta; class Magnoliopsida; order Asterales; family Asteraceae; genus Tanacetum; species Tanacetum coccineum. The sequence goes on from BQNB010073574.1 coordinate 14,792, forward strand.
AACGTATAAAAAAGTATATAAAAGTGTATATATAAAAATGTATATAAAAGGGTATATAAACGTATATGTTTTTATAAAAATGTACCTAAAGTCGACAAACTTTAAATTATAAACGGGTGTTATTATAAAGGATAGACAATGCAACGGTTGTTAGCCAAAAGGGCTAACGTGTAAATGATAACAGAGTCCACTTAACACTAGTTAAAAGAAGGACCATGGGTGTTAATTTTTCCAAGGAATCATAATGCTTCAAAATGACAGCAGGTTGACTGCTTCTTGATAAACATATTTTTCAACGTTTTGTACTCATCATCTCACTAGTGAGGCAAACACTATATGTGCATCACATATAAAAAAGGGCTTGTCTAAAAATACATTTTAAGTGATATTTTAACAGAGGCATTTTATCGAACATCTTATGTGCATAATACAAAAGGTGAACAACTTACGGGGTTAGTATCATGAGTTGTTACGGGATATCAAATTTATGCCTACTCCATTAATGAAAGATTGATCATTTTGTTCAAAAGAAACTTCTCTCTCCTCAAACAAACTCTCTACCCTTAACAAACTTATCTTCCATTAAAAAAACCTCGTTAAACCTTCATTTTCATTCATTTTCTAGTAGATTTCTAATTCATACTGATTAATCGATTCTATAATTCATTCTGATCATTTTGAGATCGATTTCAGTGTTTTTCATCTTGTTTTGAGAATATTTAAATTAGATGATTTTGCCGCCAAATTTAGATTAGTTCAATTTTATGAGATTTTGTTGTAATTGTTGGAATTGGTTAATCATTAACCCTAATATTACACTAATATTCTACGAGCTACGCAGCGGATATAGATCACATATAGTATATATAATTAACACATAAAAACATAAACATAAATAAAGGATACATACCTTTAGCAACCAAGCTAGTGACGAAACACAAGCGTCTTCGTGTACACGCACGTGTGTCTAATCGTGCTTAACCAAAACCACTAAAAGTTACTAAAAGAAATAACCTCCACGGGTATCCACACTACACGTCAAACGATATCACCCAAATGCTAGTTCTTGACCAACGAACAAGTGAACACAAGAATAATTGAAATCGAAAAACCCTAAAGGGTTGTTTGTTTCGATCGACCAAAGAAAGAGAGAAGAGAAGGGATGATAATTATGAGCTTTAGGATCCTCCTTATATAGTAGATGATTTTAGGGTTTACCTAAAATACATAATTTGTAGGAAAAGATAGCTCAAAACCCAATCCACCCTTTCTTTGGGCTTAGGCCGGTTGAACCAAAGACCAACACCCCCTTGGTGTTGACTTTTTGACTTTTCTAATATTTATGGTTATTACAATTAATTACCCATTAATTAAAAAGCCTTAATAGTTAATTATTCATAACGAACTAATTAACGACCGTTAGTGTTCTTTCGTTAACTCATATATTAATATAAATAATAAATATACAAATATATTATTATAAACATTAACTGAATGATATCTAAGTGTAAATGTGTGTGACCCACGTAGGCTTACGTATTCCTAGCCGTATAAATATTCGTATGACATGAGCACAAACCAACAGCTCCCGCTTGCGAATGTCTCATTCATATAATATACTATACTAACATTGACGAATAGTCTAGCAACATCATCAATGCTCCCAGAAATACTTGAGTATGCAGTTTTGGTAAACAACTCAGCCTTCAATGGTTTACGTCAGTCATATCCCTTTGTTTCAGATACAATGTTAAATATGAATATGGATCAATAGTCATTCCATAATTTAACGATTCTGTTTCTCGCATCTGTATTGATTCAGATCACCAAATGTAAAAAGAATCATCTTAACTACACTTTGGGCTAAACGGCATGCAAAATATCTGATCATCCAACGATGGAGCCCAAGATAAGTATCTTACTCCCACTCAACTGGAGGAACAAATCTTATTTTGACTACAAGTGTTCGTTATGTACTTCTAAACATTTATGAAAATAGTCATTATAACTACCCTTTTACAATATAGTGTTAGACTATAGTCAAGAAAATGCTATCCATACATGCAAAACCTGCTTGCATCTCAAGTTTAAGGATAAACTTAACTTTCACCATATGTGTAATGCACCTAATGACGCCGATCCATAAAGTGATTAACACAGGTGGGGTATCCAATATTCAACCTCATTGAATTACATGTGAAGTTGGCAGAATCATCTTTACATATTCTCCAGAATACAACTAAACACTCACGTTTACCTTGTTTTAACAATATTCTCATATTGTTAACTGGTAATGGATGAAACTTTAGAATGCTTAAACAAACATTCATGGATTTAAACATGTAAATATATGATACAATTATTATAAAAATGAAAACAAGATAACACGTATATTAATTCATTCAAAAAAAAATAACAATCGTTTAACATCCCATTATCCAAAAACTAACTAACATCTCACAAATTTACATGACACTACTAGCAGGAACAATCCCAATTGCCATAATATGTTCAAAATGCTTATTAAACTACATTAGTTTTGTGAACGGATCAGCTACGTTATCATCTGTGTGAACTTTTTTAAGGACAATCTCACGTTCTTGAATTACTTCACGAATGTAGTGATATTTCCTTTGAAAATGTCTAGCTTCCTTCAAGATACTGAGATCAGCGGCGATTGCTATTGTAGGTTCATTGTCACATAGCATCTCCATAGGTCTTTTATTCGATGGCACGACATCGCCAAGTCCATCAATAAATTTCCTCATCCAGACAGCTTCCATTGACACTTCAGCAGCAGCAATGTACTCGGCTTCTGTAGAAGACATAGCAGTAGTGCTTTGCTTGGTACTATTCCAGTCTACGGCTCCAACATTAAGTACAAACACATACCCCGTTTGAGATTTGGTATCGTCCTTATCAGTCTGAAAACTTGCATCAGTATAACATGATACTTTCAGCTCAGCTTCAGGTTTTGCCCCATACACAAGAACCATATCTTTAGTATTCCTCAAATACTTAAGAATAGTTTTCACAGCAGTCTAGTGAATCTCACCAGGATTTTTGTAACATCCGACAATTTTCAAAATTTTAAATGACTATTTTAAACTTTGACTTTTCAGGTCCGATTTTACTTTTTGACTTTTGATCTTTTATCGTCACAAAAAAAAACGATTACCGCGTAACTGGTAACATTTGCGAAACATATTTTAATAATAAATCATATTTATTATTACACACCTCGAGTACAAAGTTATTTTTAACTCATTTTGTTTGAAAACGAAAAAGATATATATTAATTCTTAGTTGATTTATCAAGAACGAACCACTAAATCACGTTTTCACAACTCGGACTCTAAAGCAATTTGATGTAAAACGACATTCCAGACAACTTTTTAGTTTTGACCGAGACCCGAAAACAGTCAGAAGATGACTGAAATGCCCTCGCAAAATTTTAAACACAACGCGTACCGACCCAAAATAATTAAATTTATATTTAATTATCATAATTTATTAAATAAAAATATTTAATAAATTAATTATCTTGTTAATCGAAAACGTTTGTTAAAAACGCAATTATTGAAGTTAAAATTCATTTCACGGATAAAGTTTATCGGAAAAATATATAAATGAATAATAAACAATTTAAATAAATTTCGTAAAACGTTTATGAAAATTAGTCGAGTGAATACTCGTTTTTATCAGAAAAATGATTTGGAAAACAATGGCGTACGTTTCGCATTTTGAATCATCCGTTAAGTCGCTCAAACGAGTCACGAACCGCTATTTTACAAAAGTTTCCCAAAAACTGCACGTTAGGTCCCTGTGATAACATTTACAATTTTTACCTTATACTATAAACACTTGTCAAAAATTTTAAAAACTTTTATTATATATAAAAGTTTATACACAATTTTCATTTTATAAAAACACACATAAACTCATCTCCCTCCCTAAAAATTTCCGGCAGCCTCTCCACCACCGGCCTCCCGCCGCCGTCGCCGCCAGCCGGCCACCGAAAAACTTTTTCGGTGACTTTTCCGGCCAACACCAAAAACACTCCTCGTGACCCGATCTATCCGATCCCCATATCCACTCGCCGCCACGCGCCTCCACCCCCTCCGGCAGCCATAGCCGGCCACCACCGTCGTCACCATCACCATCTCACGCACCACCACAACACCGCCATCATCAACATCATCACCATGCAACTACCCGCATCACCACAACCACCTCAACGTCTGCCACATCTTCACGCCACGCAGCCTCATCGTCATCCTCTCCTTACCCACGTCACCATCACCACCATCATCACGCCATAACCACCACGACCACGCCACCGCTGTTACCAACAGCAGGGTGCGTTTGGTTTACATCAACAGCAAAAGAGTGTTTGTTTTGGGGTTTAAAAATCAGTCAGGGTGCGTTGGGTTGGACAACCGGACCACAAGAGTGCGTGTGGTTATAAAACCACCACGTAAGGTGCATTTGGTTTGTTTGCACCAGCTGGGTGCGTTCGGTTTGGGTTTCACAGGCACAAGGGTGCGTCTGTGTTTGTGGTTAGCACAATAAGGGCGCGTATGGTTTAGTAACAACAGTAGGGATGTTTGTTTCGGTGGTTAACACGATTAGGGGCGTTTGGATCCGGGTTTAGCAGCAGTGGGGGCGTTTGGTTTTAAATAAGCTCAGAGTGCGTTTGGTTGGCTGAAATGTGGATTAGGGTGTGTTTGGTTGGTTGCGTTTCAGACAAGTAGGGTTATGATCCGTTGGGTTAAAGCGGTTAACAAACACTAAAATGATTTCATAAATATATATATATGTTAAAACCGGATCTAAAATGGTGGTTTAATGGTTAAATGATTATGTTATTTATTATTTTGTTTTTGGAGTTTAATAACATATTTGGGAGTATTTGGATTTGGGGATAATAATCTTAAGGGGTGTGTTTGGGTTGCAACATGGATTGATTTAATCGAAGGAAAATAATTAACTTTTGTTAATATGGAAAGCGTTAAATAAACGAATAGGTCATGCCGAGATTTTTATAAATTGCTACACCTAGTAAATTTGTTTCAAATCATACTTTATTTATTATCTTGAAAAGGACGAATTAAATGCCTTAAGAATTATTAGATCGTGAAGACCCGATAATCAAACGTAAGCTAAAATTTTAGAGATTTTATTTATCTAATCCGCAACTTTAAAACGTACGTTATTTTTATAAAGGAACTTTCTAATGATTTATTTGGGGATATCCGGGCGAGTGTCGAATATTTTTAGTTCATCTATCTTTATCATCTTTCTTATATAATATTTGAAAAGTATTATATAATTAAACCATTTCATTTTAGTTGTCACCTGTTAGATGTAACACATGTCGTGTAATACATACACTTCGAGTTATTCTTCTGGTTGGGTATCTTGTTATATAGTTCACGGTATGAATTATATACTTGGTCATTTTTCACTATGTAATATATACGGAATATATTACACGCCTTGCGTTTACCTTTTGATTTATTTATTTAACCAACCACCAAACTATTACAACTTTAAATCTAAATCTTTTATCAACGTATTACGTTGATGTACTCATTCATCGGAAAACCAAGTACATCATCCTAGGCTAGTGGGTCTTAGCCGTTAAGATAAACCGCAACTTCTTGGTCGAGCCGTTTCAGTTTCCGTTTCGTCTTGTACTCAATGTGTACATTCCCGCCAATCGTTCTTCATCATCGATGTGAGTTTATAGCCCCTCTTTCACTTGTTTTACATTTACTTTACAAATCTCGGGGGAGAATACATGCTCAATACAACTTGTTTACATATTCGTTTACAATATCTTTTACATACTATTCTACACACTTGGTTTACATACTTGATTTTGCAATTCATTACAAACACAATTACATGGTTGATTACAAACTTGGTTTCATACTTTGTCACATACTCATTTGCATACACGTTTACGAAATTGTTTACATACTCATTACAAACTCAATTACTTGATTTATATCACACTCTTTTCTACTTATGGATTTAAGTACTCAAAGCTATTTACGAATACAATGGTTACTTTTACTTTGGACACAAGTACTTTATGTGAGAATTTCCCTTTTTACGTGGTTTGCCTAAGTTACTCTATTGCCATGAAGTCCCCCTATCATGAACCGTTAATTTCTTGACCGGAGGACCGGTTGAGGGAGCGCGAATGCTGTGAATAGATCTATTGGGAATGAACTCCCCCGTCCGGGTAGATAACAACGCACTACCATGTACACGGACGCATTACATTTGAGGAAACTAGGTGCTAGGCAATGCACCTACCGGGGCACTAACTTATAGCAACGTATACTTAAGGTTTCGGTGTCATGAGCTTAGCGCAACAGTAAATATTATCTATGTGGTACTGTATTTGTTATAGTAGACCCATACATTTTGAAAAATCAACGATCTCACTGTCCATACTACTTATTGAACATTACTAATTTCTGAACACTTTTCATTATATTGCGGTGAAGCAATAAACACTAAACTCTTTTGGTTCTACATTTACTCTTACACTTTTGGCGATTATTATAAGGATTGAAATGGTCATGCATACTTTATAAATCTTTGGATTCCAACATTTACATTTATACTTACAAAACTCTATGAACTCACCAACTTTAATGTTGACACTTTTAAGCATGTTTTTCTCAGGTGAATTAGATGCTTGGATTATTTGATGTGCATTGGAGTCTTTACATTCAAGTTTTTCATGGTGATGCAATTATGGGACAACTATTATTTTGATTTCAGAAAATCAACGAGATTGTTTTACAAACGACACATTTAGAGGTCGTTCTCTTGTATCTTGTGCTATTGTATTATGAAGTAACGCCCCCTGACATATTTCCGCTGCGACACATTTTTGGGGGTGTTACAGATTGGTATCAGAGCCAAGGTTATAGAGAACTAGGTTGCATATTTTACCCTAGACTATAACCGTTTTTACATGATTGAACCTATAGCCGAATCATAAGGAACTCTTTGCATACGTTGTATCTCACTAGGTGTTTTAGCACCTTGAGACTTTCTATAGTCAGGCTTTTTCATTATTGGAGTATACCCCTTCTTGGAGTTTTCCATCCTAAATTTCTTTAGGATTTTCTCTAGATAAGCACTTTGACTAAGAGAAATTAACCGCTTAGATCTATCACGTATGATCTTGTTTCCAAGGATGTATGCTGCTTCTCCTAAGTCTTTCATAGAAAAACACTTACTAAGCCAAGATTTAACTTCTTGCAGCATTGTAACGTTATTTCCCATGAGTAATATGTCATTGACATACAAGATTAGGAATGCAACACTACTCCCACTAGCTTTCAGATATACACCTGGCTCATTAGGATTTTGAGTAAAACCAATCTTCTTGATTTCAACATCAAACCTTTTATTCCAACTCTTAGATGCTTGCTTCAATCCATAAATGGAATGTTGAAGTTTACAAACTTTGTTAGGATGATTTGGATCCACAAACCCCTCAGGTTGCACCATATATACGTCCTCGCTTAGGTGACCATTTAGAAAGGCAGTTTTGACATCCATTTGCCAAATATCATAGTCATAGAATGTTGTTATGGCTAAAACAATCCTTATAGCTCTAATGCCTGCAACAGGAGAGAAGGTTTCCCCATAATCTACATCGTAGGTTTAGGTATAGCTTTTTGCTACTAGACGAGCTTTAAAGGTGTGTACATTGCCATCCATGTCAGTCTTCTTCTTGAAAAGCCATTTACTCCCAACAGTTCGTTCACTAGGTATTTTAGCACCTTGGGACTTTCTATAGTTTGGCTTTTTCATTATTGGAGTATACCCCTTCTTGGAGTTTTCCATCCTAAATTTCTTTAGGATTTTCTCTAGATAAGCACTTTGACTAACAGCAATTAACCGCTTAGATCTATCATGTATGATCTTGTTTCTAAGGATGTATGCTGCTTCTCCTAAGTCTTTCATAGAAAAACACTTACTAAGCCAAGATTTAACTTCTTGCAGCATTGTAACGTTATTTCCCATGAGTAATATGTCATCGACATACAAGATTAGGAATGCAACACTACTCTCACTAGCTTTCAGATATACACCTGGCTCATTAGGATTTTGAGTAAAACCAATCTTTTTGATTTCAACATCAAACCTTTTATTCTAACTCTTAGATGATTGCTTCAATCCATAAATGGAATGTTGAAGTTTACAAACTTTGTTGGGATGATTTGGATCCATAAACCCCTCAGGTTGCACCATATATACGTCCTCGCTTAGGTGACCGTTTAGAAAGGCAGTTTTGACATCCATTTGCCAAATCTCATTGTCATAGAACGTTATTATGGCTAAAAGAATCCTTATAGCTCTAATGCCTGCAACAGGAGAGAAGGTTTCCCCATAATCTACATCGTAGGTTTAGGTATAGCCTTTTGCTACTAGACGAGCTTTAAAGGTGTGTACATTGCCATCCATGTCAGTCTTCTTCTTGAAAAGCCATTTACTCCCAACAGTTCGACCATTAGGAGGAAGCTCAACTAGAACCCATACTTGATTATCTTTTATGGATTGCATTTCCGTATTTATAGCTTCAAGCCATTTATCATATTCAGGATCTGATAATGCAACTTTATAATTAGGAGGTTTATTAAGATCCCCTAATTCATACTCATCAACATCAACATAGAAACCATATCTATCTGGTGCTTAAGGTATCCTTGCGGATCTACGAATAGGAATTTTAACATTTTGGGGCTCGACCTCCATGGGCACGACCTCATTATGTTCTTCGCTAGTATTTTCAAAAGGTTGTGTATCTTCTTCTTGAATTAATTCAAGTCCTTCGTCACTCCTACTCATTTTGAGAGGTCTATGACTCCCACTTGCTTCTTGTACTATAAGGTTATCCTCAAAGAACTCAGCATATAGTTCTATAGTGAAGGTACCTGAAGTACTAGCCATGCTAGCCTCCTCCCTCTTCTTCAACTCAGCTTGGCAGGACAAATAGTTCCTCCTCCAATGACCCACCTCCTTGCAGTGGTGGCAGATAGAGTCCTTTTTCGGATTATCTCTCTTAGGCGGCGATAGGATCTTAGGCTTGGGAGCATAAGCAAGCTTATTATTTCCCTTGTCCTTACCCTTCGCCCATCGCGGTTTCCTTTTGTCCTTCTGGATCTTACCCTCCCGTATAGCTAACATAGCGGGAGTTTCAGCCTTCTTTGGAATACCTTTCTCATGAAGTTTCAGCATAACATGCAATTCAGCTATCGTCTTCCCTATGATATGCATGTTATATTTCTGAACGAACTAATCATAGTCCTTGTTGAGAGAATTCATAATAAGACTCACACCAAGTTCATTTGGCATTGAATAGCCTAGGCTTTCCAAAGTATCCAATTAGCTCTTCATCTTCAAGAGATAGGAGCTTACTGACGGACCTTCCTCCTGTTTACAAGCATGGAATGTTTTAACTGTTTCAATCAGTTCCTGTTTAGCCTGCTTTTCAAACATTATTCTCAGTTCTTGGATCATATCATATGCCTTGTAATTTTCAAGAGCCCTCTGAAGTTCAGGAGACATAATACCAAGCATAAGACATGCCACCTCATTTTGCGCGTCTTATAATGCGTTATATGCATCACGTGCAGCTAAAGATGCTACAGGATAAGGAAGAGGGATCAAAGGTTGTTCCAAATGAGCTAGTTTCCCCTCAGACCTAAGAACAATTCTTAAGTTTCGGTACCAGTTCGTAAAGTTTGGTCCAGAAAGTTTCTCATGTTGGAAAATCGACCTGATAGTCGTATTGTTTGTGTTTTGGGCAGTAGCAACCATCTACAAAACAATCAAAAGTTCAGAAAATATTAGTATTTTCGATAATAATCTCTTATAAAATTAACTACCCATGTTTATACATAAATAAACAATTAAATTTATCAAGAGTATAAGATCCAACTTTGACGTTGTACCATTAATGCAATTGATCTACTAGAAATGTTATAACTCAAAAAGGTAATCAGCGTCTGATAATTGCCAACATGTGCAACTCTTAGCCTGTATGGGGCACAAGGCATCATAATCCAGAATTACAATGTCAAGTAGCATGTTTAACCCCATCTATTGCTATCGGGAAGAAGTTCTGAACGACACACTCGATTTAAGTCGTCCAATACAAAATCAGTAATTTTACAGTCTCAGGTCTGACCATACAAAATTAGTAATTTTACTCGCTTTATGCTTGCGACGCCGTCTCCACACTCTGTGAGCACGATTCTTCAAGAGATTTAGTGTAGGTCCGTAGTCTTGTCCGTTTCTTCTCTAAATGAGCTCAAGTCACGTGTATTTCCTACAAATGTCATCCAAGTGCTAAAAACCTGAAAACAAACGATTAAGCACATAATAAGGGCATATTTGCATGATTTAAAGGGTTAAATGACTCTAAAATAGTGTATAAAATGACACCTCGTCACCAACAATTGTTTAGAGGTGTTTTGTAGTTGATCAGCAGCTATGTAAATTGCTAAGCATCAATCAAAACATATGTATCATCAGTTTTAACTTTCATAACATTCACCAACTTGTAGGCAATCTTCATAAGTAGTTACTAATTGTATGTTACAGCTCCCACTTAGTCGCTGTACCCAATTCCTTCCAAAAAGATATTGAAATCACCTAATACTTTCTAAGTTGCACTAACAAACCCATGGCAAAAAAATATAACTGATCGGACCTCTTTGCTAGTGAAACGGGTAGAAATTGCAGCTACTATTTAAAAAAGAAAAAATATCTAAAACTTAAAACTTACCCTCACATACTTTTTAAATTTTATTTCCTCTCTTTTCATCCCACCTTCTCGTGGTTTCTTTCGTTTTGTACCTTTATCCGCCATCTGTAACTGTAAGCATGCAGCGGCAATGACCTCAAAATAAGATTGACTGTAATAAAATCTACACAAAACATAACGTTTAGCAGATAAGTTCTTACTAGCTCCTCCCCCAGAAGGTTTTGCGTCAGTTTCCAACTGAAGTCCTCGACTGATGGATCCCCAATTTCGATATTGTCGACCGAGATATTCGTGACTTCCCCTTTTTCAATATCCGCCTTTACCAAGCTGCATAGTTCAAGAAAAGATGCCGTGTGTCTTAGAGCCACCGTCCTGCAATCAATACAAAAAGAAATTAAATTATTACACTTCAGTTCAATAAGCTTTTAGTGGCATACTGATCTTAGGCACTGCAAAGACCAAATGCAGGGTGTGTTGACTAAAATGCAGGGGGCATTTGTATAACGTGTAAAGTTCAAAGGTTAGTATGAAGGTTGATTGTCATGTAATTTTAGAATTATCAGTAGTTGAAAAATGAGAATGACTGTTCGCACCAAACCCACTCGAAACAAACTTACCTCTAGATGTCTACTTCACCGTACTATACCCCACCAATAATCATATAGATCTATAAAAACAACTCAAGCATATACCTCAAAATATTCTGATGCTTTGTGATATTTGAATGTGTGTCTGTACCAACCGCAGTAACACTTCTGGTGTATCAACACCTGCAATAACACATTCAAGATTACTAAGATATCAGAAAACCTAAAATGCAAATACAGCAACTGACATTGTCAAATATAGGCACGTGTCTCCCAAAATGTTCCACACGCTGAAGGAGTAACGTGTTCACCGAGAGCAACAAAGTTGGTGTCACATACTAGAAAACTGTTCTTTGCTAGTGGCAGTAAACGCATCATCATAGGAATCAGAAATATGAGTGTTTTCATTACGGCCTCTACGACCTGGATTCGTACACATGTATTCCATTTCCAATACATCATTACAAATAGAAGGCAAATTGCTTTCATGCTGAAGACCCACTTTTGATGCTGCAACATGAACATAAAAATGAGAACCACAAATACCATTAACGTATATACGAAAAGCAGAAGTTACGAAATGTGAACTCGCATACTGGAACCCTCACCTATGCTTTGTTTCTTAGAACTACTGCCCACTTCCAACACACTGACTGAATCATACATCAGTTTTCTTTTGGTTCTCATAGAAGGAACAATGGATCGATATAGAGCATCCACTTCCAATGCTGCAACATAAACAAAACCACAAATACTATGAATATACGTATGAAAAACATGAACAACGAAACAGATTCTCATATATATGTTCAGCAGTTTGAGCGCCGATATTTAGTTCACAACATTCAACATTAGCCTGTGTCTGGCCTAAACTGATGACAACACTTGCAGAATAGGAATGAAAGAATAATGACATATAGTTGGATGTTCGGTACGACGCCCTTGAACACTCTGACCCTTAGTAACATTACTATAACCCTCACTAACACCACAAGAACCCTCACCTATGTTTTGCTTTCCTAGAACTACTACCCGGTACATAATCTGCTCATGTGTCTATAGTTTTTAAATAAGCTCCTAACCATATCACATATATTTGCGTCTGGAAAATCTGGTTATCTTAGAAATAAGAAATTAAATGACCGAAGAATAAATCACTCTGAAGTAAAGAAGTATTATTAAACAAGAGCAGATACTATTCATATTGGCTATAAAAAGGTGTATATCTTTTCCTTGCAGTAGTATGTAGCGGATTATCCAATTCAGATTTATTTAGATCTTAATGAATAATCAAAAAAACCAAAGGGGACATCTTTGTACACAAACATTATAAACATATACACTATTGCACCTTCATTTCCTAATCAGTTCCAAAACACAAATCTAAAAACACATAAAATCAGTTAAGTTAACGTTTACATGTAAAACAACAATGTGTCGTATGCCACTTTCATCATCGTCATCGAACCCATGGGAATGAGAATGCATATGTGAGTTCTCATTTAAATGCTCGCTAACTTTCCCATGACAACCTACCTGCCTACTTGCATGGTTATGTCTATGTTGTGCAGCATGAGCATGCATCCCCACAATATGAATCCCGTTTCCCTCCTCTTCCCTAAATAGCTTTTCACTGTTATCATTTCCTGTCACTTGGACTATCCCTTCCTCAGAAGGCAAGTTAACAGAGTTAACTTTAACAGCTTGGACCTGCTTCTCATGCTTCAGTTCAAATACTGAGTACTAAGAAAATCGGCCAAAGAGATAACAAAACCCTAAAATTAACAACACTCCTAAATTAAAATGATCTGAGCTGTTGCAACTAACAACAGAGGCACAAAGAAATAACAAAACCCCAAAATTAACAACACCCCTCCATTATAACAAAACCTTAATTTCAAAATTCAATTTTACCGTTTGATTTTAGACACCGATTGTTTTTTGTGTGTGTCTTGATTAATAAAAAACAACACATCAAAATAGGTGTACTATGGGATTTAAATCATAAAATCATTCCATTAAACATGTTGTGGGCACACAGTTACATGATTTTATAGGTTTTGAGTCGTTCTAGTTTCCCGCATACTATTCTTGCAATAAAAAAACACAACTGGAAAAAAAATCAATTCATGAACAAATTAAGCAACTCATATTTGATTAATTCTATAACAAAAATCAAATAAAAAACACATGATAAATCAAATCATAACAAAATTAAGGAGAAGATTAAGAACCTGATTAGAAAAAAAAAGACTAATCGTTTAGGATTGATATAAACTCGAATCAATGTTGTGTAAATTGTTTTGAAGAATAAAGAACCCTAATTTGTTTCCAGCCTTCATCTTTTTTCAGTTGATGTAAGTGTTTTGAATGGTGGGAGTGATGATGGTGGTAGATTTAAGTGAGGTAGTGAATTGATGTATGTGTAGCCCCGTTCTTTGGAGACGAAGGGTTTGTAAGATATGGGAGATATATGGGAGTTAGAAGATCAAAGGTTGAATGTTTACACCACACTCATAATGAGTACCTCCACACTCATTATGAGCTCGTACATTAAATTAAAGGACTGTATTTTTATATTTAATAATAGATGGATAAGGATCTTCTAAAGTCCATTTGAACTTTAGAGGTAAAGTTCCCTTATAAGGATAAAGAAAAGAAATCCGGGTCCCCGCAGTAGGTAGGCACGCGTACGGGTGGTTTTGATCTATTGTAGAAGGAACTGTATTCTGAAGTTCAAATGATTAGATGGTGTTTTTCCATAATAGATACCTTTTCCATCTTTAATTCTTTGGTCCCAAAAAAGAAAATAAAAAAAAATACAAAGTTAGCACTGAACTTCGTAAAAAAAACAAAAAAATTCTCTTGTAGCCCATAAAGCCTTAAATCAGTTGCTTAATTGTGTTATAAGTTTTAACGACCCCTTTTTTTGGATTCTATATTTACATATGTTTTAATGCTTTTTTTTCCATAAGTTTTTAAAAATCATCATTTCACAATTAAGATGGCGGGCATACGAGAACATGCTGTGCCGCAAAACCCCTCTTTTTGGATGGCAAAAACCAATCTACTAAGAATAAAGTTTTGATGTCTTCAGGGTCGAAAAATTACTTTGCACAACCCGTTTGAACCTATTCATAAAACTCCTCTGCTTACGGTGCTAGGAAAATCAAACCTGTATCAAAGGCAAAGGGATAAACACGTGTTGATTTCTATAAAAACAACTTTCTCGTGTTTTAGCAACATTGCTCGATATCCGCTTAAATCGCCTGCTTGTCCTGCACAAACCATTGTCCTGAGCCAACAAGAGGGGGACACTCCAGTAAGGATCCACACAGCATGTTTCCCCCCGGCACCACCAAACAAAAGAATGTCAGCTCGGCCGAATTAAGGTAGACCCTCCTTCGATGGGCGTTCTGTCAGAAATTTCAGGGGGCCTCCCTTTCTAGAAGAAATTCCAGCTCGTTTAAGTACCATCATTATAGAACTCCCTAACAAATATGCCTATATTTGAAACCAGGGTAACTCCTTGACTATGGAATCACCGCGCAATGCTCACAAAAAGAATCCAAAAACAAAACCTTGCGGAACAACTAGGCAAGGCATCATCAACAGGTAAATGAGGGAATCCATTAGCCGGTACTTAATGGTTATTGCGCGTTACTCAAAGAGAGCCGTACATTATGTTGGCCCTTGTCCTTCTTGGGGATAACGGTCAAGAAATTCTGAGCACGGGGAGCTCGAAGACATTCAACCTGAATGTTAATTTCTAAGACCTAAATTGCAACACATCTAAAATAGGAGGACTATAAGTATATGTTTTGGAGACTATTTCATCCACTAGCATGGCATATGAGAGATGTCAAAGTTCTCGATAAAGACTTTGTCTTCTTTTTTTTCTTTTTTATAGTTGGCATTTATTATTAGTAAATACAAAGTCAACAAATTAACAACTCTCATTTACTACGTGATTCATGTAATAGAATGGGAGTTTCTTCTTGTTTTCTTTCTCAAAATTTCTTCTTTAATCCTTAGGTCTCAAAAAAAAAGTACAAAGTTACCTCTACATTTCGTCAAAATAATAATAATAATAAATAAAATGATAAATAAATCTCTTGTCCTGCAAATTCAAGACTAAAACAAATTGTTAATTCTAGTTTCTATAAATGATATCTTGGGCCTTTATTATATCTGTTATAACGATAAAAGTGGATGTTAATTTTTAAGAAGTAAAGTTGCAACTCATCTAAAATAGAAGGACTACATGTGTATGTTTTGGACACATGAAGTCAACTCCCGTTTTAATATATAACTTTAGCTAGAAGCTAGTAAGAAGAATTATCATTACATTGTTGATTGCATTATTTGTATCCACTCTTTTTTTAATATTTGCTTCTTTTTTTGTGCAAGAGACTCTTATTTGCTTCTTGATCATTCAAAGAATTGTAAGTCCTCTCCTCTCTTTACACTAGTTTTCATTTGTTTATTATCTTATCCTGGCTTTTCTTGTTACCTCATTTCTATACTAGGAAATCGTATTTTGGTTTTTATTTTTTGCTTACTCTTCATTTAACATAAAATAGTTTTTTTTTTTTCGGTAACCTTGGTTGCTGACCTTTTGGTCCGCACTATTTCACGAGATTTGAAAACGCATCGCCACACAAGAACTAAACCCAGGTTAAAACCATCCCCTTTTAAGAGGTTGGTCCCCGCTTAAACAAATTATTTTGCCCCTTGGATGAAATGTACTTGAGTCCTCGTAAATTTAGAGTGATAATAACAAGGTCATTATACACTAAAGCACCGCACCAAGCAATGTGTATCCAAAGTGGTTAAAATAAAAATAATTAGTTTACATTCGTATAGGAATAATTATAGTTATGGAGAGGCTCTTTGTTATATTATAGAGCACTCTGACTGTATTCGTGCTTGTGTTTGGGAGGTAAGATATCAATGATTAAAGTTTCGGTAATCATCCTGTTTGATTTGATTAGTTGGGTCATGGTTTCATTATTATATCCACATATTTTGACTACCTTATATGCAACTCTTTTCTATAAATAGTGCATGTTACTATCACTAAATCAATTTGCTTTATGTGTAGATGTTACAGTATCTTTTAGTACAGTATCTTGTTTTGCTAATCTTCATAATCATACGTAACAAAGTTAACTGCTTGATCTGTATTTAAGTTGTTTTTATTAGTAAGCTCGTGATCAGCAATATATTATTACTTTTCTATACTTTTTTTTAACCATCATTACCCTTAATCAAATTTGGATATCACCTCAAACGCGAGTTTAACTAATAACTGATGAGTAAATTACATTGATAGTCCTTGTAGTTAAACCAAAGTTTCATATTTAGTCCATAAGTCTTTAAATTACATTGATAGTCCTTGTGATTCTCAAATCTGCACACCTATGCTCCCTAACAACATTAACGTTACGTAAACAACAAGAGGGGATAATCACAAAAATACCCATTTTTGCAACCCCACTTCACAAAATAACCAATTTTTTTACCCAAAAGCCAAAATACCAAAAAAAATAGCAAATCCTTAAACTTTTGCGAAACTGAAAAAAATATCGAAATATTTCGATATTCTAAAGAAAAATCGCAAATCTTTTGCTAGAAATCCTACAAAAATCACAAGTTTTCGATTTTATAAAAATATCGCAATTTTGCGAATTTTTAAACAAATATCGAAAATTTTCAAAATTTTATAAAAATATCGAAACTTTTCGAAATTTTATAAAAATCAAAAATTTGCGATTTTATTAGGACTTCTAGCAAACTTTGCGAAAATTTTCCATTATACCAGTTGTAAAAACACACTTCGCAAAAACCTTCCCTCCCACCTCCGATTTTCCTCTTCGCAACACCCCCC